>APFE031584239.1:115107-140438 GCA_000404065.3 Pinus taeda
ATACATCATTAAGATTTGGAGAATATCTATTGATGCATCCCCTGATGATGGACTCGCTTGGTAGTCTGAAACGTTGGGTTCACAAAACTCTATAATAGGTCATTCCTCCTCTATCTAGAACTATCCTCACCTGTATGGATTCATTATTTAAATACACTTTACTTTTATACCAAAATATTCCATCTTGTTATAACTTGTACTCTTTAAATGTTTCAATATTTCCTCTTGTTGTAATTTTTTGTTTTGGTAGGTAGTGTTGATATTTAACAATGGCCTCTAAAATTGTGATTTTTAAATATGAAGTATGCATACTAATGGTTATAGCGTGCATAAAATGTACCCTTCTGCTGAGTGTATCTACAAATTTGTTCCCCTTCCCTTTGATGTGTTCGATGTCAAATTCATACTCACTCAAAAATTCCAACCATCTTATTTTCTTAGAATTTAAAATTGGTTGCTCAAATAAATATTTCAGACCACTATGTTCTATCCTCAATTCAAATTTCTTCTCCAGAGGTAATGCCTCCACATTATAAATGAATGAAACACGGTAGTAAGTTACAAATAATGTGTGGCATAATTTATTTCATGCTATTTCAATTGTTTTGACTAAAACTAATGACATACCCATTTCTAATAAGTACTCCACCAAATTCTTATTTGCATGCATACAACAAAATCTTCATTTGGATCTACAATATTCAATATTGTTGCACTATTAGATAAATCCTTCAATAACTCAAATGTCTCTTATCATTATATTGTCCATACAAATTTAATTCCCTTATTTATAAATAAATATAGCTAACCCAAAAAAAGAACTAACTCCTAAAACATTTTTTGGTAACACCATCCCTTAATGGGTTCAATATTCTCTAGATCCATTGATATTCCTTTTGAAATTATGTGCCGCAAAGAGTGAATTTGATTTTCATAAAAGGAAAAGTTTCTTAGCTTGTCATGTAGCTGGAAATAATACTGAGAGGGGAGGTGAATTAGTATTATCAAATCAATTAATTTTCATTTCACAATCATATTTGTATACGCTACTTCAGTTATGGGAAACAACGTATATACGCAACTGTGTCTAAAGTAACTAGTGTATATCACTAAATGTTGATCTTTACTCAGTGCATCAGAACTTCATTAACCTTAAGAACAGTAAAAAGTTGCAGTAAAACAGAACAGATCATCACACACATAAACACAAGATATAAGGTGGAAACCCAATGTGGGTGAAAACCACCTACTGCAATTCATCTCTATCTTCCTTTAATAAGAAACATTTTTTTTTAACAATATATCTGTACTAGTGCAGTCTTATACCAGTACACAGGCTTCTACCTACAGAAGGCTACAACCTTCTCTTATTCTCCAACTTCTCCTGGAAGGGAGCTACAACCCTCTTAGCTCTTATACTAGCTGATGTACTAGTATGTAGGTGTTGACCTACAGAAGGCTACAACCTTCTCTTTTCTTCCAGGGACCATGTTTCATAAAGTTTCAGACTAGATCCATCAATGACATCAATCAAACATCAAATATATCTGCATCAACCAATCTCCTTTTCACCAACCAAAAACTGATTCAAACAACCACTCCTCTGAATGTTGTAACCAGAAAAGAGTAACAGTAACCAAACACCAATTATGAACCCTGAACACTGCAATAATAAACAGAAGTAGCTAAAACATATTTTGTGAGATGTACACTACTTCAATATGTGAAACTTGGATGCATACGCTTCTGTATTAAGGCAAACCTACATATACGCTTCTTTGAATTACCTAACTTGCGTGTATACACGCCTTTGCAATGTCGAACCTGCGTACATATCTATAAAAGATAATTTACCCTTTTCAAATATTCAGACATCAGTTATACCCAGATTATCAGATTTATAGATCAAGTCATGCACCAAATGTAACATATCAAAAATCACACAAAGATACTTCTCTTCAAGCCTTAAGATCTTGACCCTTCAATAGAACTTATCCTTCTTCCAGTGCTCAGGTTCCTCCTTGGTTCAGATCCAGCTATGCACCATAACCCAATGACCAGTATTCTAGATCTTGCTCTTCATAAGATATTCAATTCTTGAGTGAATCACTTTGCCTAATGATCTCCTTCCCCTTTTATAGTCTTAGGCCTTACTCAATACCACGGTCCAAAACCACTAAGAACCAATACTATGGACCCAATACCTGGGTTCAACATGTCGGACGAGATACCATGGACCAAAGACATAGGTCCAAATACCAAGGACTAAATACCATGGACCAAAGACATAGGTCCAAATACCAAGGACTAAATACCATGGACTAAAAATACGTTTTCCACATGTATGCGCTTTTCCATGCATGAAAGTGTGTGCATAGATATATGTGTCTTTTGATCGTCGAACCCACATGTATATCTCTTTTTATTTCATTCTAAGAGCCTAAACTGTGATCTGTCATTTGAGTGAGTTGCCATCAAGGGAAACACCTGTGTCATAGCGCCAAACTTGTGTCATAATTCCAACAATCTCCCCCTTTGGACTTGATGGCAACCCCAAGTCACTCAAAGTCATTCTCCCCCTTTGTCATCAAGTGCAAAGGGTTATGCTCCCCCTGATTACATGCTGAAATCTCTGCTCTATTGTGTTGTCCATGCTCCCCCTGACTGTAGGCAAGGCCTGCAAGAAGATGTTCTACAAGGAGAAACATGACTGTATACATCATAAATGACCTTCCTGTCACCAAAGACTCGTACATACATCCATCTCCTAACCAAGTGGGGATATACCAATATTGACTCATCCACCCAACCAAATGGGGATACACCAAATATTTACACATGATAAAACAAGAACATTACATCATCCATCCCAGGCATAGTGGGGAAACCAAAGTAGGCCATTACATGACCTTGATAAGAAAAGAAATACATGACATAGAGACGAAATATCTACAACAAGAATATGTTATTCATCAAAAATGATCATCAACAACATCTGTCAATCATCATTCAGACCAACAACCATGTTCTCCCTCTGCTCCTGTTCCACTTGAAACCAAAAACAACTGTGAACTTGAACCAAGATCTTCTAAGATAATGCCAACAATGCATTATTAGAAGTATATATGCTCCCCCTAAACCTGTGCCAAATGGTCTCTGTCAAACCCATATCAAACTCTTTTCATCCTAAGCCTGGCCCATTGTTGTCTTCAAATCAACATATACGCGAGTATATCCATAGAAACCAACGTATGCACATGAATGCTCCACATGAAACTTGCGTACAACCACTTTTCTCTGAAACAGACAAGTTTCAACAGCAAGATGATGCATCAACTACTCTCAGCTTTTGTTTGAGGTATTCAAATGTCTCCTTGGGGAGTGGTTTGGTGAGTATATCAACAACATGTTCCTTGGAGGGAACATACTCCAATTTGACCTTTTTTTCAAGCACTTGTTCTCAGAGAAAGTGATATTTGATAGGTATGTGCTTGGTCTTTGAATAAATGAGGATTCTTTGAAATATTGATTACACTTGTATTATCACATAAAATGGAGATAGGTGGAGTACAAGTGATTTGGAAATATTTCAAAGTTTGCATCATCCAAAGGAGCTGTGTGCAGCAAGATGCAGCAGCCATATATTCCACTTCAGCTGTAGATAAAGCAATTGAACTTTGTTTCTTACTGAACCAAGATACTAATCTGGAACCCATAAAGTATTCACCACCATTAGTGCTTTTTATGTCATCCACGCTTCCTGCCCAATCTGCATCTATATATGCATGAAGTGTGAGATCTGTATCTCTAAGATACCATAAGCCATAGTTTTGTGTTCCTTGAAGATATTTGAAAATCCTTTTAACCACCTAAAGGTGTGCTTCTTTTGGATTTTCCTGGAATCTTCCAACTATTCCCACTACATGCATGATGTCTGGTCGAGTACCTGTCAGATAGAGTAGACTACCAATCATGGATCTATAGGTTGGTTGATGTACTACCATTGAATCGTCATTTGTATTGAGGCTGCATCCTGTTACCATAGGGGTACATACTGGTTTCGAATCTTCCATGCCATATTTCTTTAAGATCTTATTGAGGTACTTGGTTTGTGATAAAAACATACCATGTTTATTTTGTTGGACTTGTAAACCAAGAAAATATGTCAGTTCACCAAGCAAGGACATTTCAAATTCTTTCTGCATCACCAAAGCAAAGTTTTGACTCATGGCTTCTTCATTGCTACCAAAGATGATATCATCAACATACATAACAAGTATTAGCAATTTATCATTATCAATTTTTATATATAGATTGCTATTTGCTGATCCTTTTGAAAAACCTTGTTGATGGAGGTATTTGTCTAGATGATAATACCAAGCCCTTGGAGCCTGTTTAAGACCATAGAGTGCCTTATTAAGTCTGCATACAAGTTTTGGATGATTTCCAAGGATGAATCCATCTGGTTGCTCAATATACACTTCTTCTTATAAGTCTCCATTTAAAAAGGTAGATTTCACATCCATTTGAAATACTTTGAACTTCTGAAAGCTAGAAAGAGCAAGCAACATATTTATGGCTTCAAGTCTTGCAACTGGTGCAAAAGTTTCTTCAAAGTCTAAACCTTCTTGTTGAGCATACCCTTTACAAACAAGTATGGCCTTGTTTCTAATAACATCTCCATTTTCATTCAGCTTGTTTTTGAATATCCATTTTGTCCCTATGACATTCTTTTCATTTGATTTAGGAACCGACTCCCAAGTATTATTCTTTTCAATATGCTCAAGTTCTTCGTTCATGGCCTTGACCCAACATTCATCTTTGCATGCTTCACTTATATTTCGTGGTTCAGTGGAGGAAAGCAATGCTAGATATCTTGAAGCTTCTAAGATAGTTCTTCTTGTTTGTACACTTGCCTCTTTCTGCCGCAAAATTTGAGTTTCTGGATGATTCTTCTGAATGTACCTGGATGGAGTCTTTTCTTCTACCATTATTTATTCTTCTGGTGCTTCATAGGTTTATTCTCATCAAAAGTCTGATTCGATGTTGAAGAATAGTCCTCATCATCTTCGAAATCTTTGGATTTTACCTGCCTAGGAATATTTCCTTCTTCATCAACCACTACATCAATGCATTCAACAATTTTTCCAAGTCTTTTATTGTAACACTTATATCCTTTGCCGTGGGGAGAATAACCAAGGAGAATACCTTCATCTGCTCTAGGTTCGAACTTGCCAAGGTTTTCATCAGTCTTTTTGATGTAACATTTGCTTCCAAAAATTTTGAAGTATTTTACCACAGGAGTCTTACCATACCAAAGTTCATGACGAGTCTGATTGTTGTTTACCTAGACATTTGTCTTGTTGAGAATAGTAAAAACAGCAAATGCAACGTCAACCCAAAAGGTTGCAGGAGTTCTAGACTCATCAAGCATAGCACGAGCCATTTGTTGAACGGTTCTGTTCATCCTTTCTACTACTCCATTTTGTTGACAAGTCCTTGTAGTAGAGAATTCTCTTCTTATTCCATGTTCTTCACAAAAATCAAAGAATTCATCCGAGGTAAATTCCCCTCCTTGACCAAACCTGAGGCATTTGATTCTGTGATCTGATTCGTTTTCAACTAAGGCTTTGAATGCTTTGAACTTTTCAAAAGCTTCGTCTTTATGCTTCAGGAGTCCTATCCAACATATCTTGGAAAAGTCGTCAATGAATAATATGAATTATTCTTCTCCTAGAGGTGACCTTTTCCTGGATGGATCACATACATCAATATGGACAAGTTCAAGTGGCTTACTAGTTGATCCTTCCTTCTCAGGAAAATTAGTAATGCTTTGCTTACCAAACTAATATGATTTGCATATTCTATTGTCTGGAATTCTAATGTCAGGGAGATCATGAACCACCTGATATTTGCATGCTTTCCTTATCTGAGAGAAGCTTAGATGTCCCAATCTTCTGTGTCATAGCCAGTGTTCATCATTCTTGCTTAGATAGCATTGTTGTTGTCCTCCCTTGAATATGTATAAATTATTAGGAGTTCTTATGCCTTTGATCACTTTTTCTCCTATATCAAGCTCACGAACAATACATCCATTTGATCAAAATATTACCTCATTTCCTTGATCACATTTGACTGAGACTCAATATATTGTGCTTTAAGCCATCAACATACATGACATTTCCATCTTTGACCTTTTGTTTCAAAAGAACAGAACCTTCACCTTTTATGAGTGCAGGGGTGTCGTTTCCAAATGAGACCTTCCTTTCTTTTTCTAAAGCACTATATGATTGAAGTTTTTCTTTATCACCTGTCATGTGTTTCAAGCATCCACTATCAATGTACCAATAATTTCTCCATGTTTTGGGACTCAATGAAGCTTGCTCCTTCTGAGTTGTTTGCCAAAACCTACTCCTGCATTCAAAATCTTTATGACTGAAGTTGTTACAAATAGAACAATCTATTTCATTTTCAAGAGGAGAAAAGTTATTGTAGGTTCTTTTCATGATTCTAGTCACACTCCCTTGATTTCGTGCTTCTCTGGTCATCATGGTCTTGTAGGCGACACATTGAGCTACTTTGTGTCCAAATTTATGCCAAGAGAAACATTGGCCATTGAAGAAATTCCTTCAATTATCAAACCTACCATCCCGGTGATTGTAGTTTCCATAGGCATTTATTCTTGAGGACAATTGAGGATGATTTACCTACGGTTGGTTGTAGCTTTTGTTCATCCTTGAAGTAGATTGCCCCCGATTTACTTGGTGATTTTTGTTCATCCTTGAAGTAGATTGACCTTGATTTACCTGGTGATCTGCTTTTTTTTGTCAATTTTCAACCTGCTCACTTCTCCTTGTTGCATCAAGATAACTTTTGGAGGTGGATGGCTTCTATGCTTGAGATGCTTCTTCAGAATATCTGAGACTTGTCGTGATTAGAGGAGAACACTGCACTTTGATAATCTCATCTAAAGTTTTAGATCCTTTAGCAAACCTAAGATTAAGAGCTTTTGTTTTCTCAATATCTTTTCTAAGTCCCATAATTTCACATTCTAACTTTTCATTGTGTTTTTCCCTTTCAGCAAGTTGGAATGTCAGAGTATCTATGATCATATTCTTTTCTTCTAAACAGATCTTAAGTTTAGAAAAATCATCATCTTCAAAAGCCATCAAAAGTCTATAATCATTACATTTCTCATCTTCATCACTAATTGAAAATCCATCATTGTCTTCATGAGTATAATAGCTCTTCTTACTTACATTATGTTTTATGTTCCATCTAATTGGTTCCCTACCTTTTTCAAGCTTGTCTTTATGATGACACTTGGTTGCATAGTGACCGACTCTTCCACAAGCAAAGCATTTGAAAGGTAGCTTACCTCTGAATCTTCCAGAACCTCGTTGAAGGTTCTTGACAAAGTTTGATTCTTCCTCTCCTTCCGACATATGTCCTGATTCATTGTAATCTCATTTTCCTGAAGCTTTGAATGCGGTTTCTCTCCTGTCTGATGGTCCCCCTTTTCTCATTTCGAAAGCAGTTAGGATTCCGTGCAGCTATGACATGGTAATGCTCTGTAGATCCTACTTTTCTTCTATGGCAGAAACTTTTGATTCAAACTTAGAAGACAAGGATCTTAGCACTTTTTCAACCAAAGTAACTTCTTTTATTTCTTCACCCAATTTTTTCATACAATTAACAATCTCATCTATATGTAAGAAATAATTAGCCACACTTTCATCATTGTGCATTTTGAGATTTTCATATTGAATTCTGAGAGTTTGTAGTTTTTCACATTTTACCTGATCGTCTCCTTGATAGCTCAGAATGATCTTGTCCCATATTTCTTTTGCAGTTTTGAGCTGCATAACCTTGACGAATTCTGATTGAGATAAACTCCCTAATAGAGTATTGATAGCCTTTGCATTTGTTTCATACTGTTTATTACCAGCCGTATCTGTAGGAGTTGTTGATGGAAATGTGTATCCTGTTTCTACTATATCCCAAACTTTTGTACCAAGAGATTGAAGATAGGTTGTGATTCTTACCTTCCAATAGATGAAGTTGCTCCCATCAAAGATTGGTGGCCTGATAGATGCCTCTTTTTCGTAGTTTCTCATGATGATAGATCTTCCTTCAAGCGATCAAGCTTCTTCTGAAGGACTTGCTATGATACCAATTGTTGGAAATAATATTGAGAGGGGGGGTGAATCAGTATTATCAAATCAATTAATTTTCATTTCACAATCAGATTTGTATACGGTACTTCAGTTATGGGAAACTGCGTATATACGCAACTGTGTTTAAAGCAACTAGCGTATATCACTAAATTTTGATCTTTAATAAGTGCATCAGAACTTCATTAACCTTAATAACAGTAAATAGGTGCAGTAAAATAGAATAGATCATCACACACATAAACACAAGATATAAGGTGGAAACCCAATGTGGGTGAAACCCACCTGCCGCAATTCGTCTCTATCTTCCTTTAATAAGTTTTTTTTTTTTTTTACAATATATCTATACTGGTGCAGTCTTATACTAGTACATAGGCTTCTACCTACAGAAGGCTACAACCTTCTCCCATTCTCCAGCTTCTCTTGGAAGGGAGCTACAACCCCCTTACTTCTTGTACTGGCTGATGTACTAGTACATAGGTGCTGACCTACAGAAGGCTACAACTTTCTCTTTTCTTCCAAGGACCACATTTCTTAAATTTTCAGACTGGATCCATCAATGACATCAATCAAACATCAAATATATCTGCATCAACCAATCTCCTTTTCACCAACCAAAAACTGATTCAAACAATCACTTTTGGAATGTTGTAACCAGAAAATAGTAATAGTAACCAAACACCAATTCTAAACCCTGAACACTGCAAAAATAAACAGAAGTAGCTAAAACATATTATGTGAGACATACGCTACTTCAATATGTGAAACCTACGTGCATATTCTTCTGTATTAAGGCAAACTTGCGTATATTCTTCTTTGAATTACCTAACCTGTGTGTATACACACCTTTGCAGTGCTGAACCTGTGTATAGATCTATAAAAGATAATTTACCCTTTTCAAATATTCAGAAATCCATTATACCCAGATTATCATATTTATAGATCAAGTCATGTGCCAAATATAACAGATCAAAAATCACACAAAGATACTTCTCTTCAAGCCTTAAGATCTTGACCCTTCAATAGAACTTATCCTTCTTCTAGCGCTCAAGTTCCTCCTTGGTTCAGATCCAGCTATGCACCATAACCCAATGACCAATATTCTAGATCTTGCTCTTCATATGATATTCAATTCTTGAGTGAATCACTTTGCCTAATGATCTCCTTCCCCTTTTATAGTCTTAGGCCTTATTCAATACTACGGTCCCAAACCACTTAGAACCAATACTATGGACCCAATAGTTGGGTTCAACACGTGAGACGAGATACCATGGACCAAAGACATAGGTCCAAATACCAAGGACTAAATACCATGGACTAAAAATATGTTTTCCCATATGTATGTGCTTTTCCGTGCATGAAAGTGTGTGCATACATATCCGTGCCTTTTGATCATCGAAACTGTGTGTATACGCAAATTGGTTAAGAGGAACCTACATATATCTCTTTTTCTTTCATTCTGAGAGCCTAAACTGTGATCTGTCATTTAAGTGAGTTGCCATCAAGGACAACACCTGTGTCATAGCGCCAAACCTGTGTCATAATGCCAAGAAAGTACTCCACCAAATTCTTCTTTGCATGCATACAACAAAATCTTCATTTGGATCTACAATATTCAATATTGTTGCACTATTAGATAAATCCTTCAATAACTAAAATCTCTCTTATCATTATATTGTCCATACAAATTTAATTCCCTTATTTATAAATAAATATAGCTAACCCCAAAAAAGAAATAACTCCTAAAACATTTTTTGGTAATACCATCCCTTGATGAGTTCAATATTCTCTAGATCCATTGATATTCCTTTTGAAATTATGTGCCACAAAGAGTGAATTTGATTTCCATAAAAGGAAAAATTGCTTAGCTTGGCATGTAGTTGGTGCTCCCTTAACACTTGTAGTACCAACCTAAAATGGTGTTCATTCTCTTCCTCTATCTTGGAGTTAATGAGTATATCCTCCAAGAATACAATACCAAAATTTTCCAATAGTTTTTTGAATTACCATTAAGTTAAGAAAAAAAATACAATTGATGCATTTTTCAATCCAAAAGGTGCCACTACAAACTCATAATTCCTGCACATCATTATATTCGTTGTTACTTATGTCTTCTTCTTTTATCCTAACTTGGTGATATCTCAATCTCAAGTCTATATTTGAAAATGCCTTTTCTCCTCTTAGCTAATAGAAAAGGTCATTAATTATAGGTGGATGGAATTTATTCTTCACTATAGCTTTGCTCAATTGTCTAAAATCAATATTTAACCTCAATGTTTCATCCTTCTTTTTTCGCAAAAAGAACTAGTGCTACCCAAGGTGAAACATTTTGGTGTAGGCATTCTTTCTTCAAAACCTCTACTAGTTACATTTTTATTTCATTAATTTAGGTATACTCAATTTGTAAGGGGCCTTTGATTCTAGAGAAGCTCCAACCTCAAATCAATATAAAAATCTATATATCTCTTTGGTGGCAAACTTGGTATTTCCCCAAATACATCTTTACATTCTTCCAACATAATAAAATATTCAAAATTTGTATCTTTGGTCTTCTCTGGAACCTCTACACGAGCTGCATATAATTGAAATCCATTTTGGATGCACCTCTTCAATTGTATAGTTGAAACCTCTCTTATATAAATTTATCTTAGAATTCCTTGCACAATGCTCTACTTTCCTTCTTCATCAAAGCATGTAAGTGTCTTGTTCTGACAATATAGGACAACATTATGCTTTTACAACCAATCATTCCAATTAGGATGCCATATAATCCTGATGGAATGATATTCAAATCTCTAATTGTATCCACTCCATTCATATTTATGGGATAGATATCAACTATATCATTGATCCTTCTCATGGTTTTTGTGTCTAGCTAAACCAAACATGAATTTTCAAGCTTGGTTTTATCAAATGAAATGTATCCACTACTTTAGGATCAATGTAACTATGGATTACATCTAAATCAATTAACATAAAAATAATATAATTTAAATTCTTACTTTCCACTTCAATCATGTGGGAATAATTTTTTTGTCCTATTGGTCCTCTTGGGTTGCATATATTTTTGGAATATTCCTACCCATATCTTCCGCTATTCTCTTCTCTTGAATGTTAAGAAAAATCGTCATTTTTTCATCTTATGAAGGAAATCTCTATACAAAATTATAAATAATGTCTTTTACATCTCCATTATTTGAGTGGTGGTCTCCCTCTTTTTCCCAAGGAATCTTCCACTTTGGCTTCATCTCTAGTGCGTTGATTTTGATAATATCTTCTAGGAATATTCCTTTTGACATATGTCTTGAAGCCCTTATTTCTGTGATCTAATTGTTCCTTCTTCTTATCTCTCCAATATTTATGAAATGTTTCTTTACCCTTGTTTTGCTCATAAAAGTACTTGGATTTTCTAATGCTTTCAATCAAAGTTCTTGGCTCATATTGAATATTGTCTTTGTAAAAGAGAGGTAGTCCACATAATAACCTTCGAATTTTCACCTTTGCTTCCTTTATGAAGCCCACATAATTCAATAAATATAAGAATATTCTCTCACATTCCTCCATGCTATTTCTTTCTAGTCCAAGTTTAAATAACTATTACATCTTCTTATCATAGTATTTATATGAAAGATATTGTTGCTAGAAATAGTTCTTGGACTACTTCCAATAAATTCCTTTCTCATCACTGTACTTGAATTGCTTGAATTGGTTCCACTATATTGAATCGTTTCCTTGTAAATGGTATATGGTCACTCTAGCTTCTAATTTAGATGCGAATCTATGCAATTGAAGGTAAAATTTGATTCCAAGTAGTTTTAGCTTCATATCCATTTCTAATTTCACCATTAAATCTAGGTGGATTAAGCTTCTAGTGATCACCTTGCAAACTATCCAAGTCACGTATTTCTCTCTGATGTCTAATAGGAGACAATTATGGGATTCTTTGTGAACCATATGATGCATGCTTCTTCCTGGATGAATGAGCGGATGAATGATGATATCCCTAGGCCCTAACAATACTGCTAGAGTATCTAGATCCTCTATAGTCATAAGTCCTTGAATGATGTTTTCCTTCTTCATCATGTCTTAAGACTAACCTATTATTTATTTGTCTTTGAAATTAACTTAGACTCTACAATAACTAAGTATTGATTTGATTTCTTCCTCATATTCTATTATTATCCTTTCATATAAGCCTAATATATCCATACATCTTCTCTCAAACTTCTTATAGTATCTACAACTTTAGCTAGTTCCACTGTGTAACCACCTCCTCCCACATTTACCCATTTTTACAAGCTCCCCAAGGTAAGCATGAGACGAGTGTCACTTTCTATGAATTGAACTCCAAGATCCAGGTATGGAAGTGGGGTTGACACACCGACAACTTATAGACATCCCTAAGGGACTACATACCATCAAGGAGCGCACAAACCACTCCAGATGATTAATCCCTGAGTTGGAACCCTTTTTAAATGACCTAACTCCATAATAACACCCTTTACACACTGTCCATGTGGTTATGAGTCTATAACTGCACTAATAAGCTTGCTTCCATGAGGTTATGACCTAAAATCCCTAATTATATGCCAATGGTTTTGAGATCTAAGCCTATATTTTAAGGTTTGCCTCCAGCCCATTGTCTAGAATCTCCTTTAACTTTCTAGAAACATAAAAAAGATGATGAAAATTCCAAGCAATAAAAACGAAATCAAAAACTTGACCTAAACATGCCTAATCCATGATAAAAATTTCTTTAAACATATGGTAAACATAGAAGCTATAGGTCATGAATGCATATATCATCATAAACCTTTGAATTTCATCTGATAATCACCAAGAAGGTGTAATTCCATCTCAAGATATCTATAATAACACCTTTTATACCATGCATTCATCAACCAATCAATAACTTATCAAAATATGTTAAGAGATACAGACTATATGACCAACATATAAACAGAATGGAAGCCATGGAAAATCAATGATAAAATCACTATCATAATCACTACAAATTTTCATAGATCACAAGAGGAAAATATCTCAGATTGACATATGAAAATTCAAACCAAGTCAGGGACTTCCACATACCACCTATTGATTTTATTATGATATTAACCAATCTTATAAAATCAAAACCCTCGAAAATCGTTATCAAAGTGATATAATGAGATACATTAACTCAAATATGAAAGAGTGTAAAGATATTTTTTTTGTTTTATGATTTTTTTAATTGTTGAGAAATTTGAAAAATCTGAATATTACAAAAAAATAAATAAAGAGATATATACACATTGAATACAAAATTTTAAAAAACGTTTATAAAAAAACAACGAGCTAATAAAAGCCTAGACTTGTAGCCTATGTTTTGTAGAGCATAAGGTGATAAAAACAAGTAAACAAATTAAAAAAATGTATGTGTAAAGTAGAAAAAATAGAGATGTATAACAAATTAATCAAAGTCTGAATTTTATTAAAATATAACAAAGTACAACCAAAATGACGAAAGGCAAGCCTCTGCAAAGGCTTTTGACTATCCCAACCATAGACTACTACAATATATAACTATCATATACCATAATTTGGGTGAGGAAGAATATTGGCAACAAAATGAAATACTTCCAATGAGTAAGATGTGGGCAACTTGATTTCTACAAATGAAAAGCTATTAGCACTAGTATTAAATTACATTGACCTTCAAATAGCAATGAAATATAATAAAAAAATACAAGATACATGAATGCAAATTAATGAATTCAATGGAATCACCTAGTTCATCACCCCTTGATGATATAGAGTTGTTGTCACCATCAGGATTAGCCTCTAACTTTGTAAAGACATAGAAAAATTAGTAGAATGATAATAGCCAAAGCCTATTTCATACCTCTCCCAACGATTTTTTTCTCTTCCTCACCTTCATATGTTTCTCCTCCTTTTAGAGTGACTTTAAGTAGTTTGGAAAGGTTTTCTTTAGACTTGGGATTAATTTAATTACATTTCTAATCAAGAATGATTACTTAGGCAATAGGAGAAATTTCTAAAGGCTACTTTTTAAAATAATTAAAAGTAGGTTCTAATAGGTGGGACCCTCTCTAATCCATCTAATTGAGTTTCCAATTTTCTTGCATATCATTTAACAATCAACTTTGTTTGAGTTTCTTTTTTTAAACAAATTAATCAAAGAAAAAAATGTTGATAGCAACACACAATGTAAACTTGAATTCATCATGTAATAAACTAAGCAACCACCACATAATTCATCATTGATATAATCATCCATAAAAACCCAAAATTACTTGTATCTTAGATGCCCCATGTTACTCCATAAGAGTATGTCTAAAAATGGATAGAGATCCCCAACCTTCTATCCCTTATTATTCCCAGGTGTTGGTATTTGTTTTCAATTGAAGAAACTCATTCTGCAGGGATTTCAAATGACTAGTTAATGATAGGTAGTTATAATATTTCAGTGCCATTTGTTGTCATGTAAGTAAACCACTAAGTTTTAAACGCACACAAAAATGAAATAATAATGAAAAGGGACACGAAGACAATTGTATACAAATTTCACTTGAATTTGAAAGGTAGAGTTCCTTTTTGAATGGATGACCAAATAAAAATGAAAGTGTTTATTATCATTTTTATTACATTTTGAATCAAAGGTGTAATGTGTGCACAAGTCATTTACACAGATAAAAAGTGACAAGGACTATAAAATGGATATATTTTAAAAAATTATAAAATGAATTCATAGGGCTGTGTTAATGGTGAGAACTTATTCCTTGTAAAGTAAATCTTGACATAGGTTGATAATGAAAGATAATACCGTCAATTTATAATCTTGAAGTAGTGAGTAGAAGGCAAGAAGCATGAAAAACAATTCACTATAGCCATGAGAGTCTCATCAAACTACAACAACATTGAGATATTCTTTGTGGATGGCCTTTGCATGGTTTTTGTGCTCATAACTCCAAGGTCCTAGAGCTCCCTCATGCAGTGAACTGATGAAATATGGGGAAAAGGATATTTCATGTAATAATTATACTAAAAACTTAAACCATGAGCATTTACTAAAGCTAAAATGTGAGGCATGAACAAACACCAACAGTTGGTTTCCAAAAATGGATGACATTTTTATATGAAAATTATTTTTCCCAACAAATATGAAGGTTCATTAATTAGTACACAATTAAAATAATTAAAACTGTCATGGTTGTTATAGTGAAAGGCCAGGCTGCTGAGTCCAAGGCTTAAAGGTATTTAAGGCTATACACCATAAATGAATAGAGAATAGCTGCTAATTTATTAAAACTATGTCAATTGAATGTGGAAATGTAAAGGTTCTAACGAATGATTCCTACAATCAACCAAAAAAAGCAACATGCATACAAGTTGTGTACATGTAAGGGCAGTAAAGGTAAAAAGAGGAAACTCTGCCTAACCTAGAGGAGAAGCAATCATGGCACTAATCAACTTACCTGGGTGGTGCTTGAAAAGAAAATCAGGCTTATGTGGCCAACTAAAGTTGTAAAACACACCTTGGAGTAGAGATTTTTCCTATAAGCAGCTCATGAAGTCAAATTTGTAATTTGATAGGGTTTGTAGGGGAGGAATTTGATTATGGAGGGGTTTTGTGAGGATAGCACGAATCAAGAATAGGATTGATTAAAAGGTGGCGAAGTAAATGCCATGGTGAAATGTGGTATGTATCACACTTCATAATTCAACTATTGTTGTGTGGGAACACTAACTTAGGTTGGTAACAATTTCCATGGAGGAGCTACATAAGAAAAGGTCAACCAAAATAACCAATGGTTATAACTATGTCATATGCCCAAATATTTCACCATAATAGGCTGTAAGTGATATTAATTCATAGTATAATGATAAGTTATTGAATAAAAATTACTCCCACTGCCCAAGTGTTATATCAATGCTCGGGAAGAAAATTCATATACCACTATAACATTTATCAACAAAATAAAAATGCTTCATAGATAGCATACAATTCACATCAAATATTGACATTGATGAAAATAATGCTTTGAAAAATTCACAATCCCATTGGCAAACATATCATAACTTTATTATCTTTCATGACACCAAATATCCATATAAATAAAAAACTCATGAATTCATAGGCATGCCATAAACACTCCATGCACAAAATAATTTGCATATGTATCCATTTAAATTTGATAACTAGTTGTTGCAAGCATATTTTTATATTTATTCACATAGTAGCATTTGTCTTTGGTAAATGACACCATAGTTAATGCAACAACATGTTGCATAAAACAATTTCAATGCCAAGTAATTTGCCCAATGTTACACATGTCAACTCATAACTTAACAACCTTTATCTAATTACAATCTCAACATCTATATCTTAACATCCTACAGTTAATCAACTTTAGTGACAAATAATTAAAGATCGAAAGGTGTAATTTAGAGGAGGGTCCCACCTATTAGGGCTCAATATTGAAATGATTTGTTTGGGGGGGAGATTAGCTTAGGGAATGCAATGTCTGTGAATCTTGTTAACGTTGACCATCATCAACATTGGCAACTCCACAAGGAGGCTTGCTCGGTGGGAAAGACATAACTCATAACTATGATTAGAAAATGAAGTGGTTTTACTAATGAAGAGTAGGTTGTAGGTATTTATTGGGGGAATGAAGAAAAGTTCGTAAGAAAATGGGACATTAGAAGCATCCATTTGAGTGAATTACATCGTTGATAGTTGGGTATAATGAAACTAAAATGACCCATGTGAAATAAGGAAGTATTTATGTGACGGGAAATCCATCAACCAAGGAGCTATCCCTGATGTGAAGTCCCAATTAGTCCTCACACCATTTAGAGTAGCAACCCCATCTGGAGTATCAACCCAATTGGCATTTATTCTTATATATTTTCCTTGGCTACAAAGTTCAGCACAAGAGAGTAATGAATAGGTAGCTTCAGATCAACAAGTGAGTATGCCTTGTGAGATGCTTAGCTACAGAAAGTGTTAGGCCCCTATACTACTGGTGTAACCCCTTATTGTTATTAGTACAACCTACTTATTATATTGTTGTACCCATGTAGTCGCCATATTTTTACTATTGTGCCCCATAGAAGCCCACTATTGTCATTATTATTCCCTTACATTATTATTGTTGTGTCGGCTCTAATTATATTATGACCTCCTAGATTCCTATATATAGAAAGGAGGTATTTTCATTTGTATCATCTAAGAATTGCTCATTTATGTAATGTAAAGGAGGCTAACTCCTCGAAGAGGCTTATTTTGAAGGCTTTCAACTATCTTTTCTATCTTTTTGTGAGCTGGTTTCATAACATTTGATATTAGAGCCTTGGATTCTAAGGTTTCGCTACTCCAAATAGGCCATCGTGGCATTTTCACTATAACTTTTTTTCTGTACCATTTCAGACAATAAAAAAAAAACCCATTTGAGAAGAAAATATACTAAACCTTGGTTCTGAACTTTAGAGCTTGTCTCGCTACATTATCGAAAATATGATCTGAGGAAGTTAGGGCTTTTACAAGCTCCAAAATTTAAGCTAAAATAGGTCATCGCGACATATTTTCTATAACTCTTTTGCTTCAACGTTTCAGAAGCTAAGAACAAAACCCATTTGAGAAGAAGTCGGTCTGAAACTTCGCTCCAAATTTCAGATCTGGTCTCACTATATTTTTGGAGATATAGTTTTAGGAATTTAGTGTTTTTGCAAACCCCCGAATTACATTCCAAATAGGGCACCTTAGGAAAATCGTCATAATTGTCTCTCTAGGCATCAGATTGAAATTTCATAAGACGTTACAAAAAGAGGATGGACTGTAGTTTCTTCTAAATATTTTTTAGATCCAAAGGTCCAAACAGAGACACATGCCACTTCATACGAGTTCGCTCTTCTGAAAATGTATATAATTAGGTCATCTTGGGAGATTTTACATAACAACTTCTTGGAGAATCAAAATTTGATCAGACTGGTAGCATTGGAAAGAGGACACAAAGGGCTACTTCAGGTTGTAATTGTAGAACTTAAAGGTTCAAAAGTATAGAGTTACAATCCTTTCAATATTGAGCTCCTAAAATCAAGAAAAAGTGAGATGAAGAAGTTTGATGGCAAGGATAAGGTAAATTGGATACTACATATGGAGAAATATTTCGATCTACATGAGGTGAAACTATTAAAAAAGGTACGAATTGCATCTTCATATTTATAACTAGATAAATTTTTATGGTATAAAGGGATTTGTTCTCATAAACCACTTGTTACGTGGTCAATTTTCATGGAGGAAATGATAGCACATTATGAGGATACAAAGAGAAACTCCTTCTTTAGCTAATTTATAAATCTCAAACAAAAGGGTTCAATGGAAGAGAACATTGAGGACTTTCAAAAATTTAATAGAAGGTTAAATTATATTCCAAAGAAGCAAAGGATTAATGTCTTCATAGGGACTTTAAAGGATAACGTTCAACATGAGGTTCATTTTTGGGAACCTGATTCATTGGAGGAGGAATTCGAGTTGGCAAGAAAAATTGAAAGTGAAATTATGGAAACAAGGAATTCCACCACTCATGACTCTAATTATGGAAGTGTTTCTTCTCCTAGCCTTCCAAAACCTACAAGGCTTACACCATAACGATTGCAAGAAAAAGGAGAAAAAGGTCTTTGTTACAATTATGATAGAAGATGCAATAAAGGTCATAGGTCTGCTAAGAAGAAATTATTTTACATAGAATATGGAGAGGAAGAAGAAAAGGATCAAGAAACATCAAAAGAAGAGGATATATGCTAGGTCCCAACCCCAGAGAAAGAAGAAATGAATTCGACCATATCTTTTAAAGAATTAGCAAGAATTACCACTCAAACTCTCAAGATAGAAGGACATATCAAGAAGAAAAAGGTTCAAGAAATGAAAGATCACATCGAGAAAGAAGAAATGAATCCAACCATATCTTGTAATGTATTGGCTGGAATTACCACTCCTCAAACTCTCAAGATAGAATGACATATCAAGAAGAAAAATGTTCAAGAAGTGAAAGATCACATCGAGCATCAACAAATGAATTTGACCATATCTTGTAAATCATTGGAAGAAATTACCACTCCTCAAACTCTAAAGATAGAAGGAAATATCAAGAAGAAAAAGGTTCAAGCAATTAAAGATCACATCAAGCATCAACAACAAGTTCTCCAACTTTGAAAGGATAACACCAATTTGGTGTAAAATTGAATGAAACAATAGGTAGATCAACATCGTAGTGAAAAAATGTTTTGATTTAGGTGATTGGGTATTTTTACTGCTACATCTCAAGCAAGCTATTTATGAGAAGGAAATGTTGACAATACTAGATGCACTTAAGAAATGGCGACCTTACCGAATGGGAAGACACTTCAAGGTAAAAATGGATCATGATAGTCTTAAATACTTTTTAGAACAACTATTATCTTTAGAAGAATAGAAATAATGGGTCACAATTATATTGGGTTATGACTTTGACATCATCTATAGAAAAGGGAAGCAAAATATTGTTGAAGATGCACTCTCAAGAAAGGATCAGGATGTGGAAGCATTGTTTTGTGATATTTCAATTATCCAACCAGATTGGATAAATGAAGAAAGGGATGAATGGAAGAAGGATGAAGAAGTATGGCCACTCATTCAAAACTTGCAGAAGATCCAAATTCAAACACTATTGCCAGAACTTGAAGAGGAAGAAAAAATCATATTGGAACCTGGAGCAGTCATAGAAACAAGAACCTGACAACTATGAAATCAATCAATTTCAGGGTATCTCATCAAGTGGAAGAACTTAGCTACTAAAGATTCCACATGGGAGGAGAAATTTTTTATACAGAAGCATCAAGAACTACTCAAGCGTTGAGGACAACACTTTTTGAAGGAGAGGGGCATGTTAGGCCCCTATGTAACCCCTTATTGTTATTAGTACAACCCCCTTATTATATTGTTGTACCCATGTAGTCCCCATATTGTTACTAATTGTGCCCCATAGAAGCCCACTATTGTTATTATTATGCCCTTACATTATTATTGTTATGTCGGCTCTGATTATATTATGACCCCTTAGACTCCTATATATATAATGGAGGTATTTTCATTTGTATCATCTAAGAATTGCTCATTTATGCAATGTAAATTAGGTTTCCCCCTCAAAGAGGCTTATTTTGAAGGTGTTGATCTCTCTTTTCTATATTTTTGTGAGCTACTTTCATAATAGAAAGTATCAAGTTCCTTCTACCAAAAGGGAAGAGAAAAGTGTGCCTTTTAGAGACAAGTAATAGTACTAATCTGGAAAAGGTACATAAGCATGTACATATGAATGAATCATTGATCAACCAGTGAAATAGCTCACAAGGAAGCAATGATTGTTAAAGAAAATACAACACACTTTCAAAAAGATAAGTACCAAATCCACTGATATAGTTCAATTTCCTTAGTACATATGAAAACAACATACATGACAAACATTCAAAGAATAGTCTTACAATCTTCATGACATATGCATGAAAGCGTGCTAGCTCAACAAGCTTCTAAATTAAGTAAAAGTTCCAAGATACATCAAGACAATGAACACCACTAGCCCCAATAGTGGAGTATTAGAGTAGTCACTTGCTCCTCCAAAACAAATATCTTCCTCTCCAATGTCTAGTAGCAGGAGCCAAGGTGAAAATTCCATTGCATGATCAATGTATATATAACAAATGGGGTGATCAGTCACCTCCCTTGCGACTCTTGGACTACGCTCATGATTGTTCGACTTCTCTATGACTTTTGGACTTCCTACATGACTTTTCACATTACATGGATGACTCTTGGACTTAAACTTTACATTTCATTTCTCTCTTATAGAATTTACATAATCCACAAAATGATCTGGTACATGATGATTCATGACATGACATGACATGATCCTGATGATATGGACTTAGTGAAGACATGGCAACATCAAGTCACCCTTTGTTGCTAGTTTCTTTGTGTCTTCTTGAAATATGTTGCATGTTATTCTTATTCTTCCTCATGAATTGAAGATAAGGAGTCTTCAATGTGATCTTGATCTTATATCTTATGTTTTAATCTTGTGTTCCTTCGTTTTCTCACTTGATGATTACTTGGTCCCTTCAGCTCCATAGGTGTCTTATACCATGGTATCCTTCTCTATTTCCTCAATAATTATCATGTCATGATAAGATAAAAAATCTGCAACTCAATACCATTCATGCAAAGATGACATTAGTCTAAAAACCCCTAATCTAACATGTTTCATGAAATCACTTGTTAGGGTTGGAACCGATGACTACTTGAGTGACTGACTTAGCGATTATGCAGTACTAGAGGCAAAGGTCTGGGACTGAGGCTTGAGACTACGTAATTCATAGTTCAGGATGGACAGGGTTTAGGGATTGCACATTTGAGGGGCTCACGAGATCAATGCTAGGGCTTGAGGCTTGAGGTTTCCCAATGCACAATTTTAGAAGGACAGGGCAGTTAATTGTGTAGTTGAGAGGTTTAAGAGGTCAATATTGAGGCTTGAGCCTCAAAGTTTCCCAATGCATAGTTATCGAAAGAGAGGAGTCCAAGTGACTATGTAGTTACATAGTTTAAGAGCTCAAGGCCGAGGATTGAGGATTGAGACTGTGAAATGTGCAATGAAGGACTAGCTGGATAGGGAAACTTCATAGTTCTGGAGCTCAAGGGATGGGCTTAAGCACTGTGACTATGCAATGTGCAATTATGGGAGGTAGATACTATGCATTACATAGTGCTAAGAGGAAATGTTGTTTCTTGAGGACTAAGACTACATAGTGCATAGTAAAGGAGGGATGGATGAGGTTGAGTGGCCCATTCGGGGAGTTTTCCCAATTTGTACTAAGTGTGGGATCAGTGAGATGAAGTTGAACAAGAAAATACTTGAGAATGATCACACACTTATATTACTCGACGAAACAATACATGAAATTCAAAACACATGAAAAAATACTTTCCTGAGTGTGACACTAAAGATACATTTTGCAACAACATTGATGAAACTTATGCGACAATGCAAAAAAATTTCTAAAATGAGTGCGATACATGTTTACATGTTAAGAAAAAATTGTTATCACAAAAAATACCCCTTGAAACAAACCAAAACTAAACTTTACATGATAAGTGATCCTTCCCATGCCAAAGTACGACATTTTCTATATGAACAGGAAAAGTGTGAACGAAACGTGCAATATGCAAATGATAGTGAAAGTGACACATGCAAAAGTGATGATAACATGAAATTGATACTAATCAAAGTGAAATTAAGGAAAATCAACAATTATAAACATGAAAACAAAATTCACAAAAGTGAAGGTGCACAAAAGCGACAATTCGAAAAATTCACCGAAATAGAAGTACAAACACAACCAAAAGTGAGAGACTCTCAATGAAAGTGTGCAATGACTATCAATATGGGTTGAAAATTGCACATGCACTGTCTTGATAGATTGTGCTAGGCTAGTTAAAACTTGCATGAAGGAATGAGCTCATGAATTCATCACGGATCGAGCATGTGTGAGCAAGTGACTTCGACACTTACAACCCAAGGAGGGAGCTTAAAAACTTAACAAAATATAAACTAGCCAAGAAGTGACTACGAAATGACTAATCAAAAGATCCATAGTAGGCTACAAAATTATATTATAGGCGAAATTTTGGAGGGTGTTTGTCGCAGTGACAACACTTGGCAACACATTAGTAGAACTCCAACTTCTCTTCCTTGGTAAATTTTATATGTAGGTTCTAGTTCTTTAGGGAATATTGATTCATCATTAAGATCACTCTAGCTTCCCAACTTATTCCATATGTAAACGTAGTCCCCTTCATTCCTTCTTAGTTGAACACAAATATATGACCAACAATATCACAATGTTTCAAGATAGGAGAAGGCTAATGTAACATGCAAGCTTTAGATTTTGAGAGTATATTTTTTCATCTCTGGTGTTGCTCCACTGTAAGAAAGCCTAGAAAGTACTTCGACATAGTCACTTTAGGAACACAAAAATTCACTTTGCTTCTAGTGAAATTGGAAAGTACCTTGGCAGAGTTTCTTGCTTCACCTCTCTACACAGGAATCCTTTCTCTTATTTCACCCTTTATTTATTTATTTTATATAGAACTATGCATTGACACTTATTCATTTCATGGGCGAAAGTGGGATCTCGACTTATTGAGAGAAAAAGAGGTTTTTCCTTGAACGAAGCATATAGAAGACCTATGATATTGGTTTGCTTATTTAGATTTTCCCTTTTCCTTCTCTACTTGATTGGATCAGCATGGAAAACACTGAAACATAAAGAACCAATCGTAGGCATGAGGTTTCTAGAATAGACACATATATCGTAGTTTGACACAGAGCTTTCCTCATGCAAGGATAATATATTCCATTAGAACATCATCGACCAAAGGATAACTAGGATGAAGAAGAAGGAATTAAGGTTAGAGAAATGTTGAGTGTCACAAAATTCTCTTCTATTTTTCCAAATTGTCTTTCAAGCCAAAGGGAACATCCTTTGTGAAGCCTTATTAAAAAAACACAAAAGAAGACACAGAAAAAAGAAATACCAAAATAACAGATCAAAAGGAGGATACACTAAAAAAAAAGTTCGAGACAAAAGTAAAAAAATACAAGAAAGACTACAAAAAATGAGTGTCGGATGAATGTGTAGGTAAACTAATATGCAACTAGACATAATCTAGCCTAACTAGCTACAAGGTTAGAGTCACGTATAATGAAATTTCCAATGTAGCCATTGTAGCTACTCCTGACCTGCATTCACAAAGATATGAGAAACTAAAAGAAATATAAAACAACGTGCAATGGAGAAGATAAGAGTTTGAATAACTTTCACAAAAAATTGAGGGTCTTTCCTATCAGCAAAAATATGTGTCAGAACCACTACTTCTAACAAGTTCACATTCTTACCTTTTTGAGGAAGACCATAATTAAAAAAACCTCATAAAATTCTTGTGAACGTATCTTCATCTACATTGTACATCTTAGAAAGCATGAGAAAATACCAAAACTTTTTACTAGAAAAAGGAATTTCTAACTAAGATGCTTCCAGGAAATCATAGATTATTTCGTGAGATTCAAAATAGTCCTCTTGAAAACCTTGAAATCCTTGAAGAGATGAATTTTTTATTGAAGGCACGGTATAAAGATGAGAATATTGTGAGGGAAAATGAATCTAATCATATTCGTAGGGCTTATCAAAATAGTGAGGGCCTAACATAACCATCAATGAAGGATGAAGTGCATCAACTACTTGACAAGTACTCGAATAATGAGATGTTAAACAATAAGGATCGAAGGATGTAGGACAACTATCATTGAATGTGCTGATAGGAAAATGGTAAGTTGAATGAAAATCATTAGAGACAAAATCATGATCAAATGGGCTGATTAAAGCATCATATTCCTAGTTAGTAGTTAACAAATATATACTAATTTGAATAGCTCTACGAATGCTTTAAACAATACAACCAACTTCCTCACATGAAAAATGTGACAAACCATTTTCCTGTCACTGGTGAAAAATTGTACAAGCATCAAAATCATAGAAAGAGTTGGAAAGGAATGCTAGTATATAAAATATGTGAAACTAGTGATCCAAGTGGCTCCAGAAGTGCTCAGAAGTCAAAGAGGGCTCAGGAAAGGATAAAAAATAAAACTTTTTGGATTGCAGTGAAACTAGGGTCATATCAAATATATCATCACAATATTTGCAATGGTGCAACTAATACCTTAGTGAGACATTGTATGTGAAATTTATGGCTAGTCAAAGATTTGGTCAACTTGGCCCATTGGCTAAAGTTAACAAAGTGACAACTAAATTTGGATCCTAACTAAATTTGGTGGAGCTGCTAATTTCTGTGGCCAATAACGAGGTGATAAATTAACACTTTGTGGTGGTTGTTTCTTGTGGCTGGAACCACTAAAATTATCGCCTAATTAAGAAACCAACAACCCCAAAAAATCTGGTGAGAATTTTTTGACCAATTCATTATAACATAAAAAAATATTAATGAAAAGGGGGGGTGAGATAGGCCCAGTAGAGTCGCACACACCACTAGTTTCATTATATATA
>APFE031584239.1:140458-189920 GCA_000404065.3 Pinus taeda
TGGGTGGGACGCCCATTGGCAAACACACCCAACCATCAAACGGAAACACCATATGTGGGAGACGACGAGGATTGAACCCGCATAGGCCGGGTGTTCGAACCACCCCATGTGGCATCCCCATATAAACACCCCCAACTCAAATAACATGCCAAAAAAATTCCATTAATTGTTTTTATTGTGACGGGTTTGAACCAATAACAACCCGGTCAATAGTAAAGCTGCCAACCATTTGCCCATTGCGATATTTTTTGAATTTATCGCCCAAATTTTTATATAATAATCAAATATTTTCATTCGCTCAACAAAGGTGAGAGGAGCATGCATAGAACCTAGAGCCACAGTGTAACCCTGAGCGGGAACGAAAACTGAGGAGTGAAAGCCTGATGCAGGGGAATATGCAAGGAATCTAAAAGTTTCCCTCGGGGACAAATTTTGACACTGTCAGAAATATTCCAACTTTATACTAAGATTACTTAGAATTTCCAAGAGTGTGATGATTTAGATGATTTTATGGTATGAGCAGCCAAATTTTAGTTAGCAAACAAAAGAGAAAATTTGAGGAATCTTTGAGATTCTCAAGGAGCCTAGATTTGACTGAGGTAGAAAGGGGTTGATTTTATACTCAGATTTCATTGTTTTTCATAGGGAACATAATGGAAAATCTTGTTTCTTCATCCGAGTAGCTTATTTTCAGGCTATCCCTAGACTTGGAGGTATAAGGTGCATTATTTCAATGTGTTCATTTGATTTTTTCTGAGATGATGCTTTGATGTTGAGATCCATGTATGCCACTTTTTGAGAGGATCAGTGTATGCCACTTTATGTGAGAATTTGATATTCTATCATGTTGAAGGAGAGATTTACGAGTGAGAGTTCCTATGAAAGACCGTCTCATGGAGAGACATGCCACTCTAGTTAAGAGAGTTCATCCTTGTAGTAACAAAGAATACATCATGTACTCATTATCATATTGTAACATTTAATGGAGCGATCTCCCCACTCTTGACATCGGGCCCAGATACATAACCCACATTGGGTGAAATCCATTATCAAGTTGTGTGTGTCCCTTGATTTTAATGATTGTGTTTATGTTTCCTCTCCTTAAAAGTATGCTCATGTTTTTCTTCATACTTTCTCGCATTCAATTCTACTAACATCATAGAAATAAAATATCTTGGTTAATTATGGTAGCTGAGAGATTCCATATCAAGTTTGGTATTAGAGAATTCTTCTTGTTGATGTGATTTGCAAGTGTATGATAACTAGGGAAAAGCTCTAAAGAGGTGAAGGAAAACCTAAGTTCTTTGATCCAGAAGTGGGACATATAACACGAAGAAGGAAAATGGAAGGCGAAGATGCTCAGTTGGAGGAAGAGAGAAATTATCGCAAGGCCTCCTACACCATGGCAGAAAAGTGGACAAATTATTTGCAGACTATGAGAAGACAATGGTTAAACCAAAGAAGAAAGAATGGCCAGATGATCATGCCTCACTAAGTCATGGAGGAGGAGGAAATTCTCCTGAACCTCCCTCCCCATCTGCTGGTGAATGCTCCACTAATCCTTATCTTCTCATTATTCTAAAAGTAATAGTCTTTTTTCAAGTTAGATGTCAGGTTTGATTTTCCTGTGCTTAGGGGAGAATCTAGTGCAAAAAATCTAGATAATTGGATCAGAGAGGTTGAAGTATTATTGCCACATACAATTAACCAAAGAGGATGAAGCCAAGAATCAGTTAGCATCCCTTCAATCGAGTGGCACTACTCTAGTATGGTGGCAAAGCAAGTTGCAAAAAGGTGGTAAGAGTAGTCATAAAATTATTTCATCTTGGTTTGAGTTTATTTATGCTTTAAGAGGAAAGTTTTACCCATTAGGCTACAGAAAAAATACCATGATGGAATGAAAACATTTGAAACAAAAGGTCCAATGTCCAAAATTTTATAGAGGAGTTTAAGAAGCAAGCATTAGAATTGAATGTTCATTAGAATCTCCTGAAATGTTGATGAAATACATTGGCTCATTGGATGGTTATTTGTGTCATTCATTGTTATTATTTGAACCAAAAAATCTTGATGAAGATAGTGTGAAGGATGTACATTTGAAAGTAGGGGGAAGCATGAGCAAGATGACTGTCCAAATATGGAAGCAATAGCTAAGAGGAAAGAAATAAAACCCTCTTTTACTCATTTGTGAGAAAGAAGGGCATGATGAGGAACATTGTTGGAAACTACATCCAAAATTAAGGCCAAAGAGGAATGATAGGAAGGAGAAGCATAAGATAGTTGCAACTGTGCAACAAGACCATGAATCTGAATAAGATGATCATGAGAAGATCACAATTATAGGATTTGAAAATGTTCGACCAGTTGACCCAGGACCAGACTTAGGCGGTGAGATGAAGATTGCAACTCTTGGGATTATAGAAGATGGAGCTATGGACTTGGTATTTGATTCATGCAACAAGGCAAATATTTTAGAAGATGTTATGCCAAAATGAGAAGGGCACCAAAGACTGCATCTCCAAGAACTCAAAAAGATCAACCGAAGCATTGAATCAGAGAATGTTGAATTAAGGAGACTATTACAAGAAGAAGAATAGGAGAAGTAGAGATTGCAACTTTAGTTACAAGCGACGGAAGAGGCCTTGGAAAGGCTAAAGTGAAACAAGGGCTTAGCGAAGCCATCATCACCTGCTTCATAGGTAAATTATGTTGATAGTTCTTCAGTGTCATTTTCACATGATGTTATTTATGTTAGAAGCCTTGAGGCACCAATTTAAGGATTGGGGTACAGTAAAGGAGAATGTTTGAAATAAACAAAATGAAGGGGTTCTTTATACAAAGAATCCAAGCCATTACCAAAATCATCAACGAAAGAGAATGATGGGAACACATCCCAATATTCCCATGATAGTATACATTGCAGAAGAAGAGCTAAGGTAAGTTCTTCTCGTCAGATGTGCACCAGAGACAACCATGCAAGGTATAAAAGGTCTTGTTCATCACCTGCTTCATAGGTAAATTATGTTGATAGTTCTTCAGTTTCATTTTCACATGATGTTATTTATGTTAGAAGCCTTGAGGTACCAATTTAAGTATTGGGGTACACTAAAGGAGAATGTTTGAAATAAACAAAATGAAGGGGTTATTTATACAAAGAATCCAAGCCATTACCAAAATCATCAACGAAAGAGAATGATGGGAACACATCCCAATATTCCCATGATAGTATACATTGCAGAAGAAGAGCTAAGGTAAGTTCTTCTCGTCAGATGTGCACCAGAGACAACCATGCAAGGTATAAAAGGTCTTGTTCATCACCTGCTTCATAGGTAAATTATGTTGATAGTTCTTCAGTTTCATTTTCACATGATGTTATTTATGTTAGAAGCCTTGAGGTACCAATTTAAGTATTGGGGTACACTAAAGGAGAATGTTTGAAATAAACAAAATGAAGGGGTTATTTATACAAAGAATCCAAGCCATTACCAAAATCATCAACGAAAGAGAATGATGGGAACACATCCCAATATTCCCATGATAGTATACATTGCAGAAGAAGAACTAAGGTAAGTTCTTCTCGTCAGATGTGCACCAGAGACAACCATGCAAGGTATAAAAGGTCTTGTTATTCTAATGTTCATTTTGATTATAAGAAGCTTGATAATGGTGAACAAAACATCTGGCATAGAAAAACATGTACTTTTTGTGGCTTGTATAATCATGTTGTTGCTAAGTGTTGGAAGAGGATGACAACAAGAAAGAGGATTAGACGTGAAAGGCATTCTCCACATCAGGGAAGGAAGAAGGTTGTGTAGGTTTGGAGGAAGACAGATTTTCACAGTCATTGCAATAGATATGGACATAAGAGAGCCACATGTTGGGAGCTCCATCTAAAGCATCGTCTCAAGAAGGAAAAAACACCTATGAAAGAACTATTTGGTAATGTTGTTCAACAAGCAAATAAACTCTAGAATGATGACCCATTCACTTTGATAAGTGGTAGATGATTTTATTAGAGATACTAGCTTGTCATAGATGCCTTTTTGTAAATAATATGTTGTGAAATGATTGTAAAAGTGATGAAGTGTTTTCCATCACTTATGAAAGAAATATGATGATGTTTTTCGGCCTTGTGTTGATATTTGGGGTATTAGCTTTTATTGTGATTCTGATGTAAAATAGACCAATGAGTGCGTTATAAAATCTTAGAAAGTATGGGGATGCTTGGGTCATTATAGGTGATGTAATTTGACATGTATTTTGCAAGATTTACTACAGGTTTATAGAGAGTACATGTGTCGGTTCAACACTTATGGCTCTGAAGAACAAAGCTAAAGGAGAAGGTAGTGTGGCTCGTTATGGAACTTGTTATGCAAACAAGGGAGTAAAATAGATTGCTAATAGTGCTCATGAATTTGTAGGAACAACATTTGCTAAGAGGGGAGGAATGATCTAGGTGGCCCCAGAAATGCTCAAAAGTCAAACAGGGTTCAGGAAAGGCTCAAAAATCAAAGTTGTTAGATTACAGTGAAACTAGGGTTAGATCTAAAATATCATTGCAATATTTCCAATGGTGCAAATGACATCTGAATCCGACATCGTATGTGAAATTTATGGTTAGTCCAAGTTTTCATCAACTTGGCACATTAGCTAAATTTAACAGAGTGCCAACTGAATTTGGAGCCCAGCTAAATATAGTGTAGCCACTAAATTTGGTGACCACTATCGAGGCGACAAATATAAACTCTGTGGTGATGGTTTTTGGTGGTTAGAACTAGGGAAATTGTCGGCCACGTAGAAAAATTGGTCACCCGAAAAATCCAGTCAGAATTTTTTTACCAATTCATTATAAAATAAATAAAAAAGGGGGCATATCAGGCTTGGTGGCCTCCCCCACCCCACTGGTCACATTTATTATTTTTATTTTATATTATATAATTATATATTTTTTATATATATATATATTGGTGGGAGGGCCACCCACTAGTGGACCTGCGCAACCATCAAACTGAAACACCATATGTGGGAGTTGGTGTAGATTGAACTTGTGCTGGCCAAGTGGCTAGACTGCCATGTTCAGTGACCCCATATAACTACCTCCAACTAAAATAACATGCCAAAAAAATGCCACCAAAATTTATTATTGCGGGGGGTTTGAACCCATAACCGATAGGTCAACAATAAAACCACCAACCAATTGCCCTTTGGGCAATTTTTTTAAATTATTGCCCAAATTGTTGTATAAGAACAATATATGATCATTAACCTAACAAAGGAGAGAGGAGCATGCATAAAACCCAGAGCCATAGTGGAATCTTGAGAAGGCATGAAAACCAAGGATTTGAAACTTGACATAGGGGAATATGCAAGGAATCTAAAATATTCCCTTGTGGCTAAATTTTGACAAGTGTTAGAAATATGCCAACTTTATACTCAGATTACTCATAATTTCGCGAGGAGTCTGATGGTGTAGATGGTTTTCTAATATGAGCAATAGATTTTACAGAGGCATAATATTGAGGGAAGAACCATGAAGGTGGAAACATGATGCAGGACTCTGCATGGAATCTAAAAGATTCTCTAGAGGCCCAAAATTTATAGTTTCAGAACTAGGCCGACTTTATACTCATTCTTCTTAGTTTTTTGCAAGGAACATGATGGTGTGATTAGTTTATTCTTCTGAGAATCCGAACTTCAGTCGGCCGCATAAAATAATCTTTATGGAATCTTGAGGAATCTTTAAGAATCCCTAGAGGACTGAAAATGACAGTTTAAAAAATAGGTTGAATTTACACTCATTCTTTCAAAAGGAACGTGATGGTGTGATTAATTTATTTATTTGAGTAGTTAAATTTCAGGTTCTCCCTGGACTTGGAGGTATAAGGTGCATTATTTCCATGTGTTCATTTGATTTTTGTTGAGATGATGATTTGATGCTGAGATCCATGTATGCCACTTTGTGAGAGGATCATTTCATGCCACTTTACGTGAGAGTTTAATATTATGTCATGCTGAAGGAGATATTTTGTGAGTGAGAGTTCCTAGGAGAGAAAATCTCGTGGAGAGACATGCCACTCGAGTTAAGAGAGTTCATCCTTGTAGTAACAGAGAATACATCATGTACTTATCATCGTCTTGCAACATTTAATGAATCAGGCTTCCCACTCTTGACATCGGGCATAGAGCTGTAATGCACATTAGGTGAACTCTGTTATCAAGTTGTATGTGTCCCTTGATTCTGATGGTTTCCTTTATGTTTCCTCTCGTTTAAAGTATGCACATTTGGTTTTTCATGCTCTTTCACACACAATTATGCTAACCTCACAAAAGTAAAAGATCTTGGTTAATTTCGCTAGATCAGAGATTCTAGATCAAAAAGTCAGGATGTAATGGATGAAAAAGAGGAACTTAATTCAACAAATAACTTAAGCACTTTCTAACACTCAAGAGAATTTTTGGTTTCATGAAGACATTCACAAGAAAAAATTGGAGATAACTATTTTCCATAACGCTCAACAAATATTAACTCTTCAGCCAGGTAATATTCAAATTGATCAACTTCATGATTTTACACATTCATGAAAGGTGTACACTCCAAACCCAAATTCGATACAAGAGATTTGTATGAGGATGAATTCACTACAGTAGTATGATAAAAAACTCGATCTTGAGAAATAGGAAAATTTTAATGAGAAATCCTAAAATAGATTAAGAACAAGTTTGCATCCAGTGAAACAATACAACTGAAAGAATTTTGTGAGAAAATGTAGATTTGACATGGTTCAAAAATTTCACTAGGATCACGAGAACCTGACATAACCATCAACAAGAGTTAAAGTGCCTCAACTTCTTGGCAAGTTATGGAACTTTGAAAAGATAGATAACAACATTTGGTAAACTGAGTCAAACTACAAATTTCATGTGGACAACTTCTATCAGTTAAATCAACATGATCACCACTATCTAGATGGAATCTATCTATATCACTGGTTTGATCATATTCTTCAACATTTAAAGAGTTTACCCCATGCAAAGAAAGAGATGATAAGGGATGGAATGGATGCACTATAATTTCATTTCTTTCTTCTTCATCATGGATAATCTCACTGTCTTGTGTCATTTCAATATTCAACTCATCATATGACAAACTTGAAGAATAAGAATAATTTCCATTACAAGTTGATGAATTATAAATAGTAGAGCAAAAAGGATAGGGAGGTGAAGATGATGAAGTGTTCATAAGTGAATCTTCTTCGACTGAAATAGATTTGAGATCTAAATATTTTGAAACAAAATCTTCTTGAGACACTGAAATATTAGATGGTGCACTTGGGCATTCATCATATTATATATATCAATAGAGACATCCTCATCAGAATGATTATTTCCCAAGATTTCACATTGATTACGAGAATTGATTACATTTAATTTACTACTAATATTACTAGATTCATTATCAGTCAAGATTGAGGCAACACCATTTTCACACGAAGGAATTTGAAAAAGATAAGAGAGATCGATTGAATCTTCACCTTCGTGCTCCTCTAATTGTGAAATGTGACTACCTTGCAACTATTCGCTGCTAGGATTTGGAAGGGATTGATTAATAATATTGAGGGACAAGGACTCATGAGAAAGAGATGGTAGAGTATGACAGTTATCCAAATCAAATTCAAGATTTAAATTATGAGTAATAGTATCATCTTGAGGAATGGACAAATTAGTCCTCACCATAGGCTTTATGAACCATTCCAATATTTCCTCCATGGGATCTTAATCATGAAAAGTGGAAGGAGGATTAGAAGATGGATTATGAATTTGATTTGCATATTTCCCAGATTTATTATCATCATGAGGCACCCACATCAGAACTAAAAAAAGAGAAGGACAAGGAACAAAAAGAATAGCAGGTTCCTCCTCTGAAATTAGTGGTGTCCCATGGTTACATGAATTGGGGAAGAAAAAACATCAGGTGTTTTGGGTTCACCATGCAAATAGATACGAACCAAACACTTAAACTTAAAAAAAAAAAATCCTAATCCGTGTCTTCTTCAGGAAAATCATAACATAGGTGAAGGAATTGATCAAAGAAATCCTTAATTGATTCATTAAGATTCATTCTTAGTTGATTAATCCTTTTATAAAAAAAATTGCAATCATGCCTATGAAATGATAAATGAAGCTATTTGATGAGGTGTTCAAGAGAATGAATGGAAGCAAGTGGTAGAGTGTGACACCATTGACTAACTCGACCTTCAAGGGTGAGGCAGAAGTGAATAAAATCCACACATTCATAATAAATTTCATAATATTCACAGAACTTAAGTCAAGGAGATGCATGCTCCACAATGGATGTATCAAACTCACCATCAAACTTTAATTGAGAAAAGTCATGAAGAGACTCATCAAGGATTGAAAGTTCACGAGGAGGTAGGTTAGAAAATAACCTCAAGAGTATGATTTGAGGATGAGCCATTTCAGATGAGGTTCAAATTAGACTCAACGGGCACATCTTGTTATTTGGCCTTCCTTCTAATGCCATTTTGTTGATGGTGTTGGAAATCTATCAACCAAAGGGGTCTACCCAATCTAAAGTCCCAATTAAAACTCACACCATTTTGAATAGAAAGCCCCATATAGAGTTTCGACCTGACTGCCATATATTATTATATATTTTCCTTGGCTACGTTGTTTAGCACAAGAGAGTAATGCACAGGTACTTCCATATCAGTAAGTGAGTATGCCTTGTGAAATGTTCAGCTACGGAAAGTATCAAGGTCCTTCTACCAAAAGGGAAGAGAAAAGTTGGCCCTTTAGAGACAAGTAATAGTACTAATCTAGAAAAGGCACAATAAGATATACATATGAATGAATCATTGATCAACTAGTGAAATAGTTCAAAAGGGAGCAATGGTTTTTAAAGAAAATACAACACACCTTCAACAAGATAAGTACCAAAGTCTGTGAAATAGTTAAATTTCCTTAGTACAGATGAAACCAACATACATTGAAAACATTCAAAGAATAGTCTCACAATATTCAGGACATGCATGAAAACATGCTGGCTCAATGAGCTTCAGAATTAAGAAAAGGTTTCAAGAGACATCAAGATAGTGAACACCACTAGCCCCAATAGTGGAGCATTAGAGAAGTCACTCGCTCCTCCAAAACAACTATCATCCTCTCTAAAAAAAATATATTCTTCTCTAGCTCCTTGAAAACAACTATCCTCCTCTCTAATGCCTAGTTGGAGGAGCCAAGGTGAAAGGTCCATTTCATGAATAATGAGGGTGAAAATTCCAATGCCTAGTGTGACTCTTGCACTACCCTCATGATTGTTAGAATTCTCTATGACCTTTTAACGTCCTACATGAATTTTAACATTACATGGATGACTCTTGGTCTTCCACTTTACATTACATTTCTCCCATATAGAATTTACATAGTCCATAAAATGATGTAGCACATGATGACTCATGATACGACATGACATAATATTGATGACATGGAGTTGGTGATGACATGGAAACATCAAGTCACCCTTTGCTACTAGTTTCTTTGTCTTCTTAAAAAATGTTTCACATTCTTCTTCTTCTTCCTCCTCATGAATTGAATATAAGGAGTCTTCAATTTGATCTCGATTTTCTATCTTTTTTTGTAATCTTCTGTTCCTTCGTCTTTTCGCTTGATGACCATCTGGTCTCTTCATATCCATAGGTGTATTCTAGCATGGTCTCCTTCTCATTTTCCTCCATCATCATCCCGTCATGATAATATATAATACCTACAATTGAAAACCATTCACAACAAGACGACATCAGTCTGAAAACCCCTAATCTAACATGTTTCATGAAATCACTTGTTAGGGCTAGAACTAGTGACTAGTTTAGTGACTGAATTAGGGATTGCATAGTTCCAAAGGCCAATGTCTGAGATTGAGGCTTGAGACTACACAATGTGCAATTCAAGATGGATTGGGTCAAGGGATTGCATAGTTGAGTAGAACAAGAACTCAAGGCTGGGGCTTGATGCTTGAGGTTTCCTAATGCATAATTTTGGAATGACAGGGAAACTAACTACACAGTTGAGGGGCTCAAAAGGTCAAGATTAAGGCTTGAGCCTTGAAGTTTCCCAATGTAGAGTTCTTGAAGGAAAATATTCCAAGTTACTGTGCATTTATGCAATTCAGTAGCTCAAGGCTAAGGCTCGAGGAATGAGACTTCGCAATGCACAATGAAAGACTAGCTGAATAGGGAAACTACACAGTTTTGGAGCTTAGGGGCTATGCTTGAGCACTATGGCTATGCAGTTCATAGTTCTAGGAGGAAAATACTACACATTGTAGATTACCAAGAGGCAAGGTTTCTTCTTAAGGGCTGCTACTGCACAGTGCGTAGTTCGGGAGGGTTGGATGAGGCTGAGTGGCCCGGTCGGGGAGTTTTCCTAGTTTTGACTAAGTGTGGGATCAATGAGATGATGTTGAACAAGAAGAACGAGAATTTAGCATGATCACACTCTTATATCACTCAACAACACAATACAGGACACTCATAACACATGAACAACATACTTCCCTCAATGTGACAACTCACTCCAAGTGCGACACTAAAGATACACTTTGCGATAACAATGACGACATTTGTGTGAAAGTGCTTACAAATTTGGAAATGCATGCAATACATGTTTACATGATAATAACAACTCACTATCACAAATATTACCCCTTGAAACAAAACAAAACTCCACTTTACATGATAAGTGACCCTTCCCATGCAAAAAGATGACATTTGCTATATGAACAAGAAAAGTGTCAATGACACTTGCAATATGTGAATGGTAGTGGGAGTGACACATGCTAGAGTGAATATAACATGAAAAAAATAATAATTAAAGTGAAAGAAACATGAAAATGAAACTAGTGAAAGCAAAGGTGCACAAAAGCGACAATTTGAAAAAATCACTGAAATAGAAGTGTAAATGTAGCCAAAAGTGAGAGACTGTCAATGACAGTGCATATCGACTATCAACATTGGTTGAACATTGCACATGCACTAGATTGATGGATTGTGTTAGGAAAGTTCAATGTTACGTGAAGAAATGTGCTCATGAATTCATTACAAAATGAGAATGTGTGAGAAAGTGACTTTGACACTTGCAACCCAATAAGGGAGCTTAAAAACTAAAAAAAATATCATCTGGCCAAGAAGTGACTACAAAATGACTGATCGCAAGATCCACAGTAGGCTCCAAAATTCAAGTATAGGCAATATTTTGGAGAATGCTTCTCACAGTGATAACATGAAGATATCTCTTTAATTATATAAAATTATCACCACAGAAACATCAGCTAACCATTAAGAAGATAATTACATCCATAAAACATCATACCTGTTGAAGGATTATTTGCTTCCATTAAAAATTTAATAGGTTTTGTGAAAAGAAAAGCATAGTAGGAAAAAACACAAAAAGTATGCACAATTTAAGGGATCCAATATTATCAAGCAGTCATAGAGGATGGCATTGGGCATATAAGAACATATCTCAAATCTTAGATCCAAGATTAATGATTTGTTGGATGACAGTTAGGTAAGGGTGATTTCCCTTCCAACTAACAAGATTGAGTGGTTGTGACACTGGTTTAACAAAGAGCCATAAATATCATTGGCCATCACACATAACGTGCCAACCAACAAGTGTGTGATGGAAATTGCATATAGTAATATATAAAAGAGGAGGTTTAGGTTTAAAATTCCCAGGATTTACGCCAGGGAGCAGATCATAATTGCTAGTTACATCACAAAGTTCCTTAGCCATTGTAGGTTTGATTCCTTAAAATTAAAATGGAGCAGAAGACATGGCATCCATTGTATCAAAAACATATATTTTTCCCTTACGTTCATCAATATCAAGGAAGCATGATGCCTTACCCAGATCAAGAGAAGGAATTTCATTTTCAAGCATCTTAAAAAACAACTCATCATAGAGGGGTTTTTGTGTTCAAGTCTTGATTATTCACAAGAAAGGAGTTTTCCAGGAAGGGGTTTGTTAAGGGAAAAACTAATTTTCATATCATGAAAATTCTCTTGAGATCGAAATTTGAGTTAACTTCATCATAATCACCATACAAAACATTGCAACTAGGATAAAATAAGTCAAGACTAACCTTAGGACCAAGGTCATCATCATATATGGAATATTTGTTGAGGTATATATCTTCATCCATTTCGAGGAAAGTTTTATGGTCACTAAAGTTAGACTCATTTTCATCATGATCATCAAAATAATATTATCATTGGGATGAAAAAGGGGAAGATGAGTTTTAAGGTCATCATCATCATCATTGATATCCAAAGAATGGGAGGTATTCTTAAGATCAGGGGTGGGAACCTATTCATCAGAAGGTAAGAAAAAATATTGGTCACGTAGAGCCAATATTTAATTGAAAAAGGTTGTGAATTGTTTCTATGATGCCTTTCTATCATTGATGCCTCTATTTTCTTCATTTTGCTTCATTATTTCTATAATTTCATTTGCATGCAAATTTATGTATCGTCACCTTCATTTTCTCCTATTTTCCTTTATTTTCATAATCAAATGTTATTTATTGTCTCTTTTCCTTTTCCAATTTTCATAGCTATTAATTAATCAAAAGTGATCCCCACTATGATGTTCACCCACCATTCGACTTGGAATACATGTACCATGACCTTGGTCTTATTTTTATTGACATGGAAAATCAACTAGGGGTTGTTACAAACCCCTCCCCCTTGGGGCAACATCGCCCTCAGTGTTTTATAACACCTAAGACAAACAAATTGCTAAAGAAAAATATATTGCCTATGGAGCTTTATAACATAGCTTGATTTAGTATTTACAATGATAACTACTGAAACAAAACAAAATACCTCTTATTGAGCTTTATAAAGCCAAATCGAGGCAATATTTATAATGATACACACATACATATACTTATACACATTTTCTTCAACCTACAAATAAGAATACTATCCGTGGATCTTTATAAACACAAGTCGACACAATATTTACAATAATATACAGACATATACATATGCACATTCAATTTAACAATCAAATAAAAGGATAAAATGGGAACATCTATGACAAGGGAATACAAAGACTCACACCTCCACCCTAAAATGTAGTACCAACATTCACCTCCTTCCCAAGACATCTAGAATTCACTGCTAAGATCAATGTATACCTGCAATGTCCAACACTATAATCCTTATGATACTTGTTCTCTCAACAAACATTTATCGACTCATTGTTCTAAGGCACACTCCCAATGTGATTTTAATTCCATTTGGAAATGTTAACGACCAAAACAATTCATTCCCTGACCTTCCTTTCTCTGCTACACAGTTCCTTAGAAAATCTAGTCACCCCCTTCTATGTAGTCACTCACCTTTCGAGTTCCCTAGCATCCCCTTCTCTAATACATAGTCCATCGAGTGGTCCATCATTGCGTAAAAAACAAAATTCATGTTATTCATAACATGCTCATGGAAATCAATGGACACTATTGGGTACTAGTGTCCAACAATGGACCTACTCGTGAATGATTTACCATCACACTATTGCATGTTCCAATTCCTTTTGTTGTTCCTGCTAATTATATTACATCCAGTTCCAACCACCCCAGACTAGGCATTTTCCTTGCTTTCCTATTCCAAGCACATAATTTCCATTAGACTAAAAAGAATTTGAAATAAATTAAAATCATACCTCATTGGTGGCCCATCAATAACGTACACTTGCAGTTATGTTTACTTCCTGTCACAACAAGTTGAACGAGCTCTTTGATTAAATCATCATGTATGAACATATCACATCCGGTTAGCTCAAATTTAAACCATCATAAATCAGAATCATAGATCATGTGCATGATTAAAAACTAAAATAAAATACTAATACTTATATTTAAAATGGTTCTTTACTTCTTCCTTTGTTCTTTTTCCTTTCCATACACACACCGAATTAGTTTCCAATCCCGAAAAGCACCCAATTCCTTATCTTCTCTTCGATCAAGTACACACACTAGATCAGTTACCAAACTCAACAAGCAACCAGTTCCTTCTCTTCTCTTCTCCTCCAAGGAAACAAGGGAGTCCAATGACTATACTTCTTCCTTCCTCAATATTAGCAACAAGGGAATCTAGATACTAAACCACTTCTAACCTCAATATTAGCAACAAAGGAATCCAGAGACTAAATAATCTCTACCCTCAATATCAATAGCAAGGGTATTCGAAGACTAAACTACTTCTACTGTCAATATCGTCAACAAAGGCATCCAAAGACTAAACTACCTCTACCCTCAATATTAGCAACAAGGGAATCTAGAGACTAAATCACCTCTACCCTCAATATCAACAACAAGCAAATCCATAGACTAAACTTCTTATACCCTCAATATAGGAACTGAATATCGGTCTCTTTCCCAAGCTATACAGGTCTCTAGGAACTAGTAACTCAACCCACAACCTCCAAGGAAATCAATATTTCTTATGGCTCCAGAGTGTTTTTCCCAACCCATAGGCTCTAGGGACTAGTAAATCTACCCATAGCCTCTATGGAACCTAAGATATTCCAAGGCTCTAAAGGTCTTGTCCCAAACCACAGATTTCAAGGATCCTGAGAACCAATCCCCAACACGTACACATATACACAATATATGTCACAACATATACACCCACACAAAATCTATAACACAACACATATACAACCACATATACATACACATAGTGCAACACAATGAATACACATGTCATAGTACAACATGTATGCAACATAACACTATACATACACATATACATACACATAGTTCAACACAATGAATACACATGTCATAGTATGACATGTACACAACACAACACCACATGTACAACATGTACCCAACACAACATTTACAACATCTACATAATGTCAGTACTACACATCCAAAGATCAAAGTATCTCTACCAGGTAACATTGTCTCTATTGTCTTTCCTATGCCTTACTGCATGCATCCAAAACCTGAATGCTAGGTCTATGGCTCTTTCCACTTTCCATGCTTTCCCTAGCATGCCACATATCACAGTACTTTCATTCCGCTGATGTATCCTCAACATTTCCTATACATAACATAAACATAGGCATAGTTACAAACACATAATATCAAATCATATCCACATGATAATAACCTCATAGGTCTTCTAGGGCTACTCTTCCCTCTTCATTCCTCATAAACCAATAAATTTTTCATGCCATTCACGTTCATAAAGAAATCATTCTTCCACAAGAATGATCCTTGATGACCTTATCAGAAAATGAAATACATATATACATATACATATATAAAAATTATTATAATCATGATCAAAACACAATCACCAGTGTTCATAATGTTAAGGTTAAGAGAACTTCCTTTATCTATGCAAAGTATGCACAACATTAAGAACACTAGATACCAAAATAGCCAAGGAATATGATTCCTCAACTCCATTTAATTTACCTTTCTTTATTAACTTTCTCATGACTATCCTTCCATTATCCATTTACCACAGTGGACCCAACCAATCTAATTGGTTTCCATATTCTTTCCTTCAAATACCCTTATACATGCAACGAGATCCATCTAGGTCTTACATTACCTATTAGGTTTCATTCAACTCTCCCAAGCTCCATTAACTTTCCTCTTCCCCTAACCAATTCACAATACCCTCAAAACATAAGGAATGAACTAGAATCAAACAAGAATAAAACCGTGAAAAACCAATAACAATACAATGCCACACACAAAGTGGCATGGCCATGACATAAACACAATCAAAATCACAAATGAAGTGAAAAAAATTCCAAAACACCAAAATCACAAAACCTTCAACAAACACCATGATTGAAACCCCATGGTTCCCAATGCTTCCAAGGGAAAGCTCAACTTGAGCCTACTTTAATATTTCATGGTAGTCGTTTTTTCCATGGAATTCCCTGAATCACACTGCCATAAACACATAATTTTCCGTGCATAAATAAATATAAAAATATACCAGTTACCTTACCTTATTGTACCTAGCACACTACCCAGTCATTGGAATCATGCACATACCATCTCTCAAGGGAATCTACTTCCATTAATGAATATATTCATAACTAAAAACTCGCTATTATTCATGCACCTGATCAACCGTCTACCATGTAGCTTCCTCGACCCTAAAGTGCTTCCATGCACTTTACTTGCTCCACTTCTTGGTACTAGAGAATAATCTCCTTCTACTATAGGATGCATTGAGGCTCTACATAGAATTATCCCTCTAGTTTCATTTCCACATCAATGATGGATGCATGGGGATATTCCTATCTATTATCCACTACTGCATAGATTCGGGGAATGATCTGACCTACATTCCCAACTGTCCACACCTCCTACGCACTGTATATTTGAGGAATGCCACACATCCACTGCATACTATGATACAAAGGGAAATCCTTCCTACTATGATCTCCATCAAAGGTTCAACATTGCAATGGTTCTACATATTTTAACATAAAACTCATCCCAAATTAGCTACTCATCCCTAATGCCCCTGACATGCTTAAAACATTCCCATCAGATGTATACTTTTCCTTTGAGAATGAAGGTAGCTATCTTGGATTTCATGTACTCTTTTGGAAAATATCCCTTCTCCCTCCTCCTATAAGGAGGCTATCAATAATGGTGGTTTGTCTCTTGGAACCATAGCTAGAATGAAATCCATAAGAACTACTCCTCCTGTTAGATGTATCCAAAGATCTGGCACATATGATTGTATCATCCTTGTCCAACCTATGTCTTCTAAGAGACATGCTGTCATATTCCCCATTAGTCTTCTCCTCCTGTCTATGACTGATCCCCATCTTCACTTACTTCTTCAAACATCAAAGACACTAAAGGATAACTGCATTAACTTCTTCTTACTTTTGTTGGGCTCTTGCAAGTATTTCTTGTGTCTCAATCACCTTTTCATTATCTTCCTTGAAATTTTTTATAGTTTCCCTCAATATACTTAGTGTATTGGCCAAATAAGGAGAATATTCTTCTTCTTTCTTCTCAACTAACCTTTCCCATTCCACTAAATTTGAATTAGGCCTATAAGGGGATTCATGTGAATTGTAGTCCACCATTTTTCTCTTCATCTCTGATCTTCTATTTCCTACAATCATGCCATGTTAGATAAAAAAAATAGAAGAGATAATGAAGATCATACCTAAAGGTATCTCAGGGGAGGCTATCACATATGCATAAGTCAATCAAATTATCACTTTACATAATAATAACAATAACTTAACTGCAATGACAATAATAATCATGCAATTCATATAACAACAATTTAACTAGCATGCATGCCTAACCGATGGATGTGCATATGACCACACTAATCAACTAGCATATATCATGCATGTAACCACAACAATAATAAAATGATAGGAATGCATATATTTGTGATGTATATAACAACCATTAACCATCGTACCTACATGCCAAGCATACAAACTTGTATGATGATCTTCTTTTACCCCGACGTCTAGTGGTGCAACCTTGCTTTGATACCAATTTGTAAAAACCTCCTCCCACATTTACCCATTTCTACAAGCTCGCCAGGGTAAACATGGGACTAGTGTCACTCTGATATGACCATACCTCAAGATCCAATTATGGAAGTGAGGCTGACAAATCGACAACTTATAGTCATCCCTCAGGGATCCTACAAACCACTCCATATGGTAAATCCCTAAGTTGGAACCCTTTTTCACTGACCTAACTCCATAATCACACCCTCGACACACTTTGCATGCAATTATGAAGCTATAAATTCACTCATAAGCCTGCTTCCATGCGGTTATGACCTAAAATCCCTAGTTCTATGCCAGTAGTTCTGATATCTGAGCCACTTTTCAAGCTAGCCTCCAGTCCACTTCCTATAACTACATGTAACTTTCTAGAAACATAAACAAGATGATGAAAAGTCGAGCCAATAAAAAATCAAGAAAGAACTTGATGTAGACATGCCTAATCCATGATAGACATTTCATCAAACATATGGTAAACATAGAAGTTGTAGGTCATGATTCATGAATGCATATTTGATCATAAACCTCTAAATTTCCTTCGATAATTACCAAGAAGGTCTAATTCCCTCTCAATATAGCTTCAATATCACTTGTTAGATCATGCACTCACCAACCATTTAGTAACTTATCAAAACATGTCAAGAGCCATAGACAAAATATGTCATATAACCAACATATAAACAAAATGGAAACCATGCAAAATCAACCATAAACTCACCATGATAATCACTACAAATTCTCATAGATTACAATAGGAAAATATATAAAATTAACAAATGAAAAGGCCAACTAAGTTAGGGACTTCCACGTACCACCCAATCATAGATTGCATTGAACCAAATATTTCTTTTAGCCAATCAACCCTAAGTCATATTACAAGCATGAATGTGGGATCATAAGGGTTAAAAAAACACAAAACCAACTAGGCATTCCAAAGGCCAAACCCCCTCAACCCTCAACCAAAGTGATCTTTCCTATATGATCCAAAAATCACTAACAACGACCAGATTGGTCTCTACCCAAGTTATCCAGCACTCCAGGAACTAGTAACTTAACCCACAACTAATTAGGCCTCCAAAGTGTTTTCTCCAACCCACAACTCTAGGGACTAGTATCTCAATCGACAAGGCTCCAGAGTGTTTTTCACAACTTGTAGGCTCTATGAGCTAGTAACTCAACCTAAGGTGTTCCAAGGATCTAGAGCTTTTATTCCAACCCACAACCATAGGGAACTTGAGAACCAATTAGAAAAAAAAGGTTGGATACCCACAACACCATGGATATCCAAGAAATGGCAAGGCAAGGCTGAAACCACTGTCACTCTAAACAAATCCCCATTCCAATGACAACACGTAACCATGGAGCCACATGCATATACCATGCATCCAATTAGCATGGTAAATCTCACATGTACATTGTTACTTGCAAAGTAATCCAGTTGTATCTATTGATCCAACTATCTCCTTGTTCTTCCTTGCTTTACTTTAATTTCCCTTTTCTTCTTTGTTTGTCTTCTTCCAAATCCAAGAGAATACTCGAGTGCTCCAAGTATACTTTAAGTCTGTAAGAGCATGAGAGAATGAAATGAGAGAGCCAAAATTGAATTGACAAAAGTTGTGAATTGTTTCTCTGATGCCTTTTTACCATTGATGCCTCTATTTTCTTCATTTTCCTTCATTTTTCCTCTAATTTCCTTCACATTCAAATTTGTGTCTCTTTACCTACCTTTTCTCCTATTTTCCTTTATTTTAATAATTAAATTCCATTTATTTCCTCTTTTCGTTTTCTAATTCCTTTTCCAATTTCCATAACTATTAATTAACCAGAAGTGATCCCCACTATCATGTTCACCCACCAGTCAGCTTGGAATACATGTCCCATGACCTTGCTCCTATTTTTATTTACATGGAAAATAAATTATCGGTTGTTACACAATTTGCATCCATGTACACTATATTATGTCTTTGCATTACTCAAACAAATGTTTAGGCCTTAAGCATCCACCTTATGTCTATAAACTATTGTTTCTCCCTCCATATCTCTATTTTGTAATTCTAAATCGATCTTGCTATATTGGTACCCCTAATTTTTCAAAAAATTTATACAATTAAATTATGTGAGACAAAATCAAACAACTATAATTTTTGGAAATCATATGTATAGTTCTTCTACTCTTTAATAATGTTAGTATCCTTCTTTTAACTTAATAAGAATTTGTTCCTACTCAAACAAAATTTTGGGTTGACCATTGGATTTCACTCTTCATTAGCTTTCCATTGACTATTCATGTGCTTCGTTTCAAGTTTTGAGCTGAAAGTTATGTCTATTTGAAGTTTTGTCTATTTTTCCCAATTATCCCTGTAGCGCTATAGGAAAATCTATGTTAATTCTCTGAATATTATTATGCCCAAATTTTAGTTTTAATTTTATTATTAGATTCCACAATTTAGTAACTTTATCTGGACTACTATCATGCCCATTCTAAGCTCTAAGTAAGGAGTAATGGCTCCTGGAAGTAATTCAATACCTTATTTTTCCCCATACTTATTATAGGTTTATCTTCCTCATACTATATCTATTTTATAATTGTAGTATATTGTTGGAAATATCTGTGTAAGCTATTTCATTTAAATTACAAATCGTATATTATTGATTGGTGCTCACATTACGTTTAGGATTCCACATCTAAAAATGTTTTTTAGTCTGTCACAAATTCTCTTGAAGTTTGTGATAAAAATCATATGAAAAATTATAATATTTTCACCACATAATTGTTGATGTGGCCAATCTTCATGGCCCTTTTGTGGTACTAATGTCCATGTGGCATGTTGGGATCATGAAAATCCACCCCCTCTATTGTAACTTATTTTTACCTTATTAATATTTTATAGTTTTCCATTTATGTTGAAAAACAAAATAGAGAAAAAGAAAAAAAGAGAAAAAGAGAAAAAGAAATAAAAGAGAAAAGAGAAAAGAAAAGAGAATAAAAAGAGTCAAAATAAAAAATAAATAAAAGGGATAAACAAATAAATAAAAATAAAAATCCCAATAAAAATTGTGCACACGTTTAAATGTTTCCCCGTAATTTAAATGAATTTTGTTTTATATAATAAAATTGTTTGACTTGATGGCCACCGTTACATTTAACAAAGGAAACAATTTATGGTCTAAATCAAGCTTGCTTCAATCAATGGCCCATGCCTAATGGCAAGAACCCCTGCTCCTTGAAAGTTAATGGGTGGGGGGGGGTGGTGTCCACAAAGCGGATTTGATTGATACCACTTTTATTATGTGGTAGTCCCATAGTCTTTGTGAGCCCCCTTTGCCATATACCATTTACCATGGAATTCCCCCCTCGTAAGCCACTCATTCACTAATCCACACTTCCCGCCATTCAACATCCCGTTATTCTTGTCGCATATCAAAATTCCACTTATGTAACTATTGATATCTCTCCAACTACATTTAGCTCATGACCGTTGCTAGTCATAACTCATGCCAACATTTATCTATATTAAATAGCCCTCGCCAATAATTGTTAAAAACCAAATAAACCATTATTCGTTCCAAATAAACGTTTCTATCCATTTCAAATTCCCATGCCAATTCTTCTTGCCACTACAATTCACCGTAACACCACTGCATGCATAATCTCAACAAACAATGAACTCCAGCCACCATATTTTCAAGTAACTCTATCTCGAATTCTCAACAATTTGTTTTCCTAATGGCTTCCTATAAAGGAAAAGAAAATGTCCCTGTAGATAATCCTTTGTTGCCCCATGTTAGATAATCCACAAAGCGGATTTGATTGATACCACTTTTATTACATGGTAGTCCCACAATCTTTGTGAGCCCCCTCTTCCATATAACATTTACCATGGAATCCCCCCTCGTAAACCACTCATTCACTAATCCACACTTCCTGCCATTCGACATCCTGTTATTCTTGTCGCATGTCAATATTCCACCTTATTTAACTATTGATATCGCTCCAACTACATTTAGCTCATGACTGTTGCTAGTCATAACTCTTGTCAACAACTATCTGTGTTAAATAGCCCACGCCAATAATGGTTAAACACCAAATAAACCATTATTCGTTCCAAATAAATGTTTCTATCCATTTCAAATTCCCATGTCAATTCTTCTTGCCACTGCAATTCACCATAACACCACTGTACGTATAATCTCAACAAACAATGACCTCCAACCACCATATTTTCAAGTAACTCTATCTCGAATTCTCAACAATTTATTTTCCTAATGGCTTCCCATAAAGGAAAAAAAATGTCCCTGTAGATAATCCTTTTTTGCCCCATGTTATTAATTTATATGAATTTCCACTAGTTGATACTCAATTCAAGATTGTAGAGCCCAATTGTGAGTTCGATCTATACAAACTTTACAATTGGGCACATCAAAAATTTGAAGGCATTAGTGATGAGTTCAGTTTTTTGGAATCCCTAATACCCCAGTTATGCTCCCCTCAAACTAATTATCTCCTAGAATTTTTAGCCTATAGTGGAGTCTATTCTCTTCCTAGTAAAAGAGTTGTAATTTCTCAAAACAGGGAAACCCTTTTCCATATTATAGCTTAGTCAATTTTCCAAGCCCTTTAGCTAAATCCTCAGGATTCCTTACACCCTTTTTCTTCCGATGCTTTGATGGAAATATACTAGAAACTCACTTTCCCACAAATAACTCACATATTTGAATCTTTTTTTACTAGAAAACTCAGAATTGCACATAACTTACCCTTCTTGTCCTTCTATGATGTTTCCTAAAATGTCTAAGTAGGTTATTTCCTTAGTGTCTTGTCTATTACGATATCCTAGTGACTAGTGGGTTGATGAAGTCACTTTGGGCTTTCTATCAATGTTTTATTCTGGTTAAAAACCATCAATTATGTTCAACTACATTCAATTTCTTTCCAATACCATTCATGACCAATTTTAAAGTTCATCACAGAAGGATCATTTAAACACCAGTCGATTTTTGTTTTCCTGTTCTTATATTATCAATTTGAAAGATTCAACTTTCCTTTACAAAATTTGGATGCTGAAGGTAAGCCTTTGTCAATAATTCATTGGACATCTTTGGTCACCAAAACCTCAAAAGAGTTTTCTTTCAGTGATTTTGTAAAACAATTCTTGTACATAGATACTTGTTTGTTAAATAGTGATGCAATCCCCAAAATTTCAACATAGATAAAGATAATTATGCATCTAAGTGAGTAGACAAAGGTTGGAGACTGGTATTTATACTAGAATTTCCCTGAACTCTTGAGTTATGGCTGTGAGCTTTAACCATAAAAATTTCCAGTTTTTCTCCTGACGAGAATTTTATCACTTGGGTACATCAAACAAAATTTGAACATAGTGAGGTTAATTTTGTTTCCAAAAAACAAAAATCCCAATTTAAATTGAAGGTGCAGTTTGGTCCATTCATAGTCAACACCAGTGTTGCAAAGAAAGAGGCCACTAACCTATTGAGCCAGATGATGTTTAAGTTAACTTTTACTTGGTCATATGTTCCATTAAGAGTAATCTCATCAATGAGGATTTCTTAGAAATCTGCACCATATATGCACATGGAAAAACCTGAAATTAAGCAGCTTTTCAATAGGGAAGACTGGATAGAGAATAAATTGCAGGAAATTGAGGAGCCAGTTTCCAGCAAAAAAAAAACCAGAAACTCCAAGGATGACAAAGAAATAACTAAAGATACCAAGAGGAAGTGTATCACTGATAGGGTCAGAGTTATAGATGTCAACACTCAAAGTACTCAAGAGGAGAAAATTTGTACTTGTTGAAGAAGGATCTTCAAAAGGTTAAACTTCTAAAGAAATTACTACAGTGGTAATATCAACACACTCTCCTTTTTCATTACAACATATTCTAAAGACACATTAGATTCTCCTTCTTCTCCTTCTTCTCCAAAACAAAAAGGTATTTTGGTAAAGTTTTTATAAATGAAGAAGAAAAATGAGGCCTTAAAATCTTCAACATGTGCAGAGTTTTGGAAGCAGTCTTCCTCAACTCAAACCATATTACTTTCAACGCTTGATAGTGAAAAATGCCAATTCCAATTAGCATTCTTGGAACCAAAGGTCCCTGTGCCCAAATCTACTAAAGATTATAAAACTTATGTGTTTTCATTTAACACCAATCAAATTCATCCTATTGATCATATTGACCTTCATAAGCAAGCAGGGGAAATGATATATTCGTCCTTGATCAGTTTGGCCATTGCATCTTCTAAGCCACATGATTCTCTGAACAACATTTGTTGCCAATTAAAATTGGAAAAGATGTATTCTTTATCAAAGGACACCAAATTCAAAGGGCTTGAATATTTAGTTATAACATTAGGATTAGATCCTAAAGATATCAATTCAGCGTAGGAAATTACCAACAAAAGAAATGCTAATATTCAAGCTTAAGGAGACAATTAAAGCTACCAACAACTGAATATCCATAGGCTCAAGAAGTCATTTAATTAGAGAAGGAGAAGGAGAACATGCGTCAAATGATCAATTAACAAAACATACAAATACAGAAGATGTAGGAAGAAATGGAAAAATTAATCAAAGAAAAAGAGCTATAACTCAGTACCACAACAACAACTTCCACATTAGTGACTTCAACACCAACAATTTCTACACCAACAGTGTCTATAGTAGAAACATAACCCACTGGCTGAAATTCAACAGAGTAGTTGTCAAAAGCTATGGGAAACTTTTCATTCAAATATATTGAAATTGAAAAACTTAGAAATTTGCTGGAGAAAATTCAGAATGAAGAGATAAGGGTTGAGAACAAATATCTGGCCAAAGTTAAGAAGAATTTCAGATTAACCAAGCAAATAAAAAATATGAAAATGGGTCATTGATGGCACAAAGATTGGCAAAGGAAAAAGAGAAAATCTAGATTGATATCAATTATATCATGACTGAACTCTGGACATCAATTCATATTATTTTTTAACAGGAAGAGTTAGTGGATAGATCAAGGGCAATAATTACAGGAATCAAAGAATATTTGGAGCATATGTCTAGAGAAGCAAACAAAATAATTAAGGTACTCAATTCTAAAACTAAAGAAGAATTAGAATAATTTGGAATTGAGGAAAGAACTGAAACTGCCCTAGATGTAAGAATATTTTTGATAAGGAAAAGTTTATTGTTACAGTTAGAAAGCAAGTGTTAGAACTTGGAAGCCTAGTTTAGAATATTTCATAGGAAATTTAATACTCTGCAACAAAAGGGACTTCCAGTTCTATGATATTCTACAGGACAATTGATTCCATTAGAATACTATCAATACAAAATGCACCAAATAGAAACAAACATAACCTAATTTACCAATGTTAAAGGGACAATTAGTGGGAAATAATTCTTAGAAGGCCTAGAGTATAATCTTTTCATTTAGCATGAAGTTAGCCATTTTTTCATGGCAAGGCTAACTTTTGAAAATACACAGAAGTCAATGAGGCATAAAGGAATAACAAGATTTTCTATCCCAGATGAAAAGAGATGGGATAAGTTACTTGAACTCATGAAGTAAACAGAGTGAAGGGAATTCAATGGCCAGTCATGGGAAAAGGAGGAGTAGTAAGTGAAGAAAGAGGAGAAAAAAGCAGAAAGTTTGATTTAAGGCAACAATCGTAAGAAAACACCCTTAAATTATGTGTTGATTATTTGAATTAGTTTAGAATAGATATTTTCTAGTTTTATTTTTGTAAATCAGAAACAATTGAAGATATTATCTCATTCTGTAATAAATTTTAGCTTAGGCTAAGATATTTTTAGAATTTTGATCTATAAGTATTTGGTAGATTGAATAAGTCAGGGTTGAACCCTTATAATGAACTAGTGACATGCTTGTAATGTGCAAAGCTATTTCTGAAGATAATTGAAGGATTTTGGATTCATTCTGAACAACTTGTGTATCTATGTGAGTTCATCTTGTTGTCAATTTTGTTTTTCATATTTATTTCTACACATGTTCAATCTAACATAGCAGTTTGGGAAAGGCTAGATTGAATATAAATCTCCCTAAAAGTCCCTACAAAGTTATAATCATTAAATGATATTAATTAATTGAACAATTTTTCTTAGTTAACTCCTCTAAATATTTAATTGTTGCCTTTTGTCATCTCTTGAATTTGTTTTGTTTAGCTATAGAAAACTTCTACACACATCTACTTTATATGGTAAATCAGATGTTCAATATGAATGTTTAACAAGTCATATGATTTCTTTATTTTTGCGTTTCAAATAAATTCAAGCATTAATTCTATTAGGAATGAAAATCAACCCTTCAATTTTCTCAAAAATACCTATAGATTACATCTATTTAAAGGTTAAATGCACTGGCCATCCATTTAAATCAAAACCTTACTTTAGATGCTTTGGCACAGTTCCCCAACCTAGAACTGTCTACAAAGATACACCACCCTCTACCACTTGAACTATCTCACTACCACACACTCATCTCTCCTTTTCATTACCTTTATCCCCATCTTTCTCTTCTTTTTTTGTTACCTTTTTTTTTTTTAATTAATCAATATTCATTTTATATTTTTATTTTATTTATATATATATAGATATATATAGGCATGCATGCCCTTCTACCACTTGAAAATCTCTACAATCGCAGTGGAATAAGGGGGTCCCAACAACTAGCACATAATCACCTTACACTTGGTAGTTATCCGATGAGTAAGGAAATGGATGGGTCCCATCCCTCATGCCTTCACTATTTTTGGTGTGCACACATATCCAGTGGTTGAGATATACCTTAATCTAATAGCCCTTAGGTATAACATGTGGGGGAACATTAATTTCCCATGAGCTCCCAAAAACATAATACCACTCTTACACCATGCAACAATCATCCATTAATCTTGGGTAGTTGGGAACCTTTCCAAAACCATTCTCCAATGAACCTAAAATCCATTATCATATTTGAATAGCCACTTATGATTGTGGCCAGTGACCAGGGAAATTTTTAAGGGCTAAATTTCAAAAACATGCTAATTTCCACGTTTTTTCCCAAAAGAGATTTTCCAATTTCCATTTTTCCTAAAAATGATTCACATAAATTCTATAAGATAAAAATATTTTACCTCAAAAATCAAGAAAAAATATAGTAACTATATAAAACCATTAGAAATCAAAATACATTTACAAAAATATCACCAAACATTTTATATTTTCATATTAAGGACTTGTAGATTTTCTAATATTTCTACACTTTAAGATAAATTTCCATCATTAAAATTTTCCTTGATAGTGACATCACCATGTGAGACCACCACCTCATGTCATAGTCCCCTAACCTATTGTTGTGGCCTACCACCTAGTTGCTTCCACCCACGACTATGGCATGACCATGTCACAACTGTTGAAAATTTTAGCTAGGTTATGTCTTCATAATTATCAATGTACTTACGTATTTTATGTAAAAAGAAAAATATTTTTTTATTATTAGTTAAGCATGTCATTCATGCTTCTAGGATTTATTGAGTCAAAGAGTCAAACTCCTATTTGGACTTCTTGTAAAGAAAAAGGAAAAAATATTTTTAAATGTGTAATTTGAGTCAATTTACCTCAAGAAGCTAAGTCAGTGCTCTTGTACGACAAGTTCACTCACTCAAAAGATGTGCCTCTCCACATATGAGAACAAATATATATTTCCATACGTCCTTCATGAAACTAACAAGTAATTCAATGTTTTCTGTGGTGCACTTTGAGGCAAAAGAGATGAAAATTTCAAAAGCTACATCCTTGTGAAGAAGTGTGATTTCTTGAGACTATGCTTCTGCAAATATTTGACAGCCCCAAACCTGGTTTTCTCATGAAATGAAATGTAAATATTTTTGAAAAATATGTTAAAAATGGGATGAGTCAAAAGAGACATAGATCCTAGGGTTGGGGAGGTTGCTTGATTGGGATATATAAGGTTTCCTTGTGCAGGAAATCAAATAAATTTTGACAGACATTAAAGGTTGGTGGGTGTGTTTTTGGTGGACTGGTTTTCTAAATTAATTGGGCTACAAGAGAAGTATGCAAACCATGTTGTGTTGGAAACACTTACAAGGTAGAAAGGAAAATAAATTTATGTTTCTTGGAGGTTATACAGACAACTAGGGGAAAAGGAAGAAAAGTCAGCCTCTAAGGGAAGTTTGAACAACCTTCAGGCATTCAAACATGTATTCAATCATCATTTAGGGAACAAAGTAGCATAGGAGGAGGAAAGAAAAGGATACTTGTGGGTAGAAAAGAAATATAATGATATTAGTTTGGTTGGTAGGAAGAAGATCCCTCTTAGGTGAGGAATAATAGCTTCTCAATTCCTTGTATAGCCAAAGGGTGGAGATGGTATTTCTCTAGATTCCCTTGATGGCTGGGGTGGAGGGTTGTTCCTTGGATTCATGAAAGGAGGATCTCTGGAGCCTTTCTTTTTGTTTGGTTTATAGTGAATTCTCGATTCCCTAATGATGTAGAAGCATCTGATCCTCCTTAATCAAAAGAGGAATCCAAAGTAGAGAATGAGAGCATGTGGACCATCGGAGGAAAATCGGGAAAATATGTTTAAAATAGAGCTAATTATATGGATTTAATTAAATATAATTTTCCATATGTATTCATATGTAAGCATGTAGAAATATTAGGGAGTTATTAGTGATTTGTTAGAGGATATCAAGGAGAGGATTGATCGGATCCTTTTAGTGATTCGATCCAATATTTCTATAAACGATGAACCTACATGTTCTATATATATTGTGAGACAGACAGAGAGGAATATAGAGAGTAACAAATAGAATTGTGTAAGCATAGAATATTCACAATGTAGTCGAGAGGAGAGCTTGTTCCTAAGGCTGAAATGCCTTAGATCAGTAATCATATCATGTGTAATATGAAATAGTTTGTTTTCAGTGTTGAATTATGTGCATGTCGTTGGGCACAAAATCGGGCTATCTTTCTGTTGCATTTCCATCACCCTTTTTGACCATTTTGCACTTATTTAGCCATGTTTGCTATGCTAAATTTACAAGGTAAACACCCCTAACTTGTCTATTGGAATATTTTATTAATGAAGTAAATTCATGGAGTCTTACCTATTCACAGCACTAAAATGTATGTTTGACTACAAATTCTAGAAAATAGGAACCATTCCTTCAGCATCTCGTAGCAGATCCAACAACGACCAACCTTAAGGAGGCCACGTAGCTGGAGTCATAGATCCTTGAACCATTCTTGGACCTCTTTCTAATATTGTTTATCTGGCGTTGGTGCCTGTTAGCCTCCTGCTCATAGCAGGTATTCATCTTTCATGATCGACATTTTTACATGACAAATATGTCATAGTTTGCATGCTGCAATGTTCCATATTTGCTACTGAGGCCAAAGAAATGTCCATGAGGGTGTGCTGGTCTAAGTGCCTTTGCTGTATTCCAATTTTGATGAATTATTCCATTTTTGAAGAATTTTCAGTTAAAGGGAGGGACAAACAGTTTAATCTTGGCCTCCCTAGGTTTAAATTGTTTGCTTTAGAAAATAGAGAAAGAAAATATGTCCAAACTGTTTAATCTTGGCAGATTCTTAGATAGGTAGAGAAGCAGGGGTGCTCAACAGCCTATTTGAGCCCCTGGATGAAATAAGTATAGATGTATATAGGAGGACAGTAAAAAATAAAAAGTTGAAAAAGTTGGGTTTGCTAGGTCAAAGTGCACCCAAACCAAAAGAAGAAAAAATGCTAGGTAAAGTAGGTTGGGTAAGTAGTCTTGTGGTTGCATAAAACAAGCTATGTGATCCATTTCATATTTTCAAGTGGTATATTCATCCAGATCACAATTTTGAGGCACTTTCTTATTTTGATCAGATCAGGCAAGGCATCTCTAACTCCTCCTTCTTCTTATTTCCCAAACCACTTACTAACATCCCCTTAAGGACCTTGGGATCTGCCCAACAACTCTTGCTTTCAGCTCATTTGCGTGAAATATCAAGTCAAGTTTTGACTTTCCTCAATGAAAAGAAACCACATTTCTTGTGTAAAATCATTTCTCCATATCTTATTCAAATCACATATCTAAGTTCTAGATCTTGAACTTAGCATCATTTCCCTTACATTTCCACTCCACCAAGTCATATTAACTCCTAACTTTATTATTTAGCTCCCTAAATCATTTCCCTATCCCCTAGTAGTCTATCTGGGGCTCCTACTAACCCATCCGCCTCCTAACTGGAGTTAGTCTGACATCTGGTCACACTAACAACCATTCCCCCTCAACCCTTACCTTACAAGACCCATGTTCCGCCATTATCCTAAAGTCCCCTTGTTAAATATTTTGACCCGGCGCACATAACCCGCAAACCCAAATGAAAAACCCACTTTCCTAAGGTTCCCCCGCCCCCCCCCCCCCCCGCTGAAATTTAATCATTAATACAGGCGCCACGGGCCCTGCCCCTTATCCTTCTGTCGCCTTATCTGTTCTGCCATCTGTCTGATTGCCCGCGCCCTAGATCTATGATGGGCGGGTCTTTTCCCCTTCGAACTTGTCGATGGTTAGCATCCCGGAGATGGGCGGTTTTCCCGTCGTACTCCCACCACACGTCACCCTCTCAACTGTGGCGGAGTCCCCTCCTCTCAAACCACCTGTGCATAAAAGCGGTGCGCCATGAAACTGGATATCGCTTCCCTCTGCATGACGTAAGCACCATGTCACCCTGCTGCGTCACACTGCTACGTCACCCTGTTGCGTCACCCTGCCACATCACCCTGTTGACATCATGCTAATGTCATCCGCCGTACTGGGTCCCACTGCTGACATCATTGCCAAGAAAAAACACGCAAAGGCGAAATCGCTGCTTAGGAAGCCCGGAATGAAAATCTGAGACAGTTTCTGATGCTAAGAAAAAATGGCCAAAATGGAAATCCTCAGTTTGCAGCAGTTATTTTTGCCTTGAAAGGGCAGAAAAAGGGCGATTTAGCAGTTTAAAGAGTATCAGAGGAAATATAAAGCCCAAATTCATTTAAAAAAGTATCTGTGAAGTGACAAAGAGTATCATAATAGAGTTAAAGGCCATTAAAGCCTACTCATATCAGATTTAATAAGAATCATAGCCACCTAAGAGCAGCAGAACTGACTAAGAGGTGCAGATAAGAGATTGACGAAAAAATAATTGTAGATTGGACAAGAAAGCCACCGAAGGACACCACATAGCCTCATTTGCAAAGCAGCTGCCCCTAGCGCAACATTAGATAGATATTTTTTTACGTTACTTGCAAGAGAAGTTAGGTTAATTGCAGTTATTTCCTCAGATCTTTTACCAGATATTTTTTCGTAGATATTTTTTCTATAAATAGAGCCCTGAACAATGTAATAAGGGTTGGTGGGTTGGTTGGTTGATTTTCCTCTGGAGAGAATTGCCCTGTAGATTTTGGGAGTTCCATAATCAAAGATTGCTGCAATGCAATGTTATGAACTGCTGGTTGTGGTTTTGATGGCATAAAGAGCTTGTTTCATAGTTCTAACGCTTCTACATGGCTCAACAAGTTTCTGTTTTCGCCTATGTTTTCAGTTTATATGGTTTGTATCATCTATCTATCATGATCCAAGTTGCAGAAAGAAAGAATAATGTAGAACTTGCTTAGCAACACTCTAGGCTCAGTTTCTATGGTTTCTTAATGTTTTCTTCTGAACTAGTGATGAATATGCATATTTAATTGATCATGTTTAAGCTATTTCTCTCATTTCTAAAAACTGTCTAGGAATTCTTCATTGCTCCTAGATATTATTCATTCACCTTCCCTCTTTGGCTGGATGAGAGATCCTTAATTGCCTCTCATCCCCAAACCTTCATTTCATCCTTGCTCCAGCATTAAAGATTGTTCCATGTGTAGTTATCATGCTCTGTATTCCTCTCTCCTGCCAAAGAAAACACACCCATCAGCCCTTAATCCTTGAATCCATGCCCAATGGTTTGAACTTCTTACACTTTGCATGCCAACTCTTCTTGAATAGATCAAACATCCCACCAAACTCAAACAAAACCCATGTGCTTCATATGTAGCCTAAAATCATCCTTTAAAACAAAGCTAAATCCCAAAGAGAGAGCCCTCTTTGACTGCTGGTAGGCTAGGACCTGCAGTACAAATATTGGTTTGTTGTTACCTCGGTCGTATTCCCTTAGGAGTCAAAGGGAACAACCTGAGTGATAACATAATGGCAACTCCATTGGGGACCAATCATCTGTTCACTACTATAAATCCCCATTTTTTGATCAGTTTTCCTTTTGAATAAGTCTTAAACTTGTTTTGGAAAAATCCCAAAAAATCAAAAAATCTCAAAAAATCTCAAAATATTTTGTTTCTTATTTCATATTTAGTTATGATCTGTGTTGGTGGACAGAGATCAGACCCTTCAAAGTTGATTTATCCACCTAGCGACTCCACATAATCCTCATAATAAAGACTCCGCTGGAGAAATGAACCCAAGAGAAATATACGAGCAGATTAGGCTTTTGACCTCAATTACTATCCAAGAGGTCATGTTCTTTCTCTTCCATAAAATTTTGCTATGTATATTGTATTTTAAAAACGATTTTAAATTAGATTTTTATGATTTTCCTTTTGAAAATGTTGTTGAAAAGCCTCCTTGCACATTAGAACAACAGCCTTTAAATGCTGCTAAAAATCATCATACAACCAAGGAGGAAACAAAAGTCAAACTCAATCATTCTATTCTTGTTCATATCGAGCCCATTCAGCGAATTCCTGTACATAATCCCATGCCTCGTAAGGTTCCTGACAGATATAAGCCTCTTGTTTGCCTCCCGTGCTTAATCCTCTGCCCAAACATCATCCTGAGTATCTCCCAAGATTTGATGGAGAGAATGGTATTACTGCGCAAAAGCATATCCAAGCCTTTGAAGACTATCTTAATATAATTGAAGTGGAGGATGACGATGTTAGTATTAGGTTGTTTTCCCTCTCTTTGCAAAGCGAAGTTAGGACTTGGTTTAAAAAATTGCCTGAGGCTAGCATCTCTAATCTTCAGCAGTTTTCCAAGCTCTTCCTTGATAGATGGATGATCAAACTTAATTTCCTCTTGCTCATTGAAGAATATAATTAGTTAAAAAGATGTCCAAATGAATATGTTCAGCAATTTTACGATCGATTCAATCAAGTTTATCATTCTCTGCCTTTGAATATTAGACCTCCTCCTGATCTAGCTCTATTTCATTATTCAAGATCTTTTGACCCAGAAATAGAATTTCGTTTAAGAGAAAGGAGCCCGTCCATTATGAAACAAATGCAGGACATGGCAGTGGACGTAGAGGCAAATCTGAAGATCAGGGAAGAAAAGCGCAAAGTAGAGCAAGAAGAAAAACTTCATGGTTTGTTACAAAAGTCAGAGGAAATTATCACAGTGAAATTGGAATTTTTAGAGCACCAGAACACATCTGTTTTGCAAAAGGAAAGTAATGACATTCATGAACAAACCTACCACAAAACAGATGATATATTCGTACAACCATACATGATGGAGCAGTCTCCTGATATACTATACAAATATTACAACTTCTCTTCTTTCACCTGCTTACCAAAATACGATGAGTATGATGATCATTATGAGCATAATGACCAAATCAGCCTTGCAGAGGAGTCAGAGCCTATTTTGGCAGAAAGCACAGTTTAGGATCATCAGCCTAAACTCAATGATCAACCTGCCTATCTCAACTATGAAGTAAAGGAGGAAAGCTCAGAAAATTTTGATTTCAGCGAAGGAACTTTACCTTTCTGTGGTGATTCTTTTCAACTTATTAAGGAGAACTATCATGCAGTTAATAAGCAAGTATCATCAAGTGTTGATATTGATCATCTGGGGGAAACCCAAATCATTGTTCAGAATATATTGCCTCTATTTTTGCAGCCCAAAGAGCCATCGAATATTATATTGAGGAAGATTCGAAAGCGGCTGTTCATGACCAAGTGATCCAAGTGGATCCCTTGCCTCTTTGTTTTCAGCCACCTGAGTTTTTCGAAGAAGAAGAGGAGAAACCTGCGCATATCAGTCAAGGGCCATATGAGCCTGTTTGTAATAAATTACAAATATCATTTAATGGTGTATATGATTCATGTGCTGACAGGGTGTATGATGAAGTAAACAAGTGTTCTTCTCCATTAGTAGGCTGTGTGCCTCAATATCAAAATGTTGATGATATCCAGTTTTCGAGCCACAGTGATCCCAAACTTTTGTACAGTTCTTCAATTCAGCCTAGCAGTTGTATATATATGTTGCGGGATCCTTTTGTACAGTTTCTTGTTTCAGCAAAGAAGGTCAACAATTATCTGATCTTCTCAAAAGTTAACAAAGTTATATCTGATGGCAAGATCTCCATTTTTACCACCAGCAAGCACAAACAACAAATCTCACTGATGTTTATAATGCTTGAATGGCTGCACTGGCTATTTGATTTCACCTAACAACAAAGTAAGTGCTGATTAGAGTAGGTAGGTAGGATTTCAGTTTTTGTTTGGATAGTAAACTTGCTACAGTTGAAGCCCGAAGTGAAGGCCCTAAGCTCTTCAAGTCTACTGTCATGTTCATAAATAAAGCAGCCAACAAAGGGAAGTTTTCAGAATACATTAACAACTAAAGATTAAGGCATTCTGACCTACTGTTCTTGACTTTTCGCTAGGAAAAGCCATCCCCAAGTGGAGCCACTGTTAGCCTCTTGCTCATAACAGGTATTCATCTTTCATGATCGACATTTTCACATGCCAAATATGTCATACTTTGCATGTTGCAATGTTACATATTTGCTACTAAGGCCAAAGAATTTTCCATGAGGGTGTGCTGGTCTAAGTGCCTCTGCTATATTCCAATTTTGATGACTTATTCCATTTTTGAATAATTTTCAGTTAAAGGGAGGGACAAACAGCTTAATCTTGGCCTCCCTAGGTTTAAATTTCTTGTTTTAGATAATAGAGAAAGAAAATCTGTCCAAACTGTTTAATCTTGGTAGATTCTTAGATAGGTAGAGAAGCAGGTGTGCTCAATTGCCTAATCTGAGCCCCTGGATGAAATAAGTATAGATGTAGATAGGAGGACAGTAAAAAAGAAAAAGTTGAAAAAGACGGGTTTGCTAGTTCAAAGTGCACCCAAACCAAAAGAAGAAACAATGCTAGGTAAAGTAGGCTGGGTAAGTAGTCTTGTGGCTGCAGAAATCAAGCTATGTGATCCATTTCATATTTTCAAGTGTTATATTCATCCAGATCACAGTTTTGAGGCACTTTCTTATTTTGATCAGATCAGGCAAGACATCTCTAACTCCCCCTTCTTCTTATTTCCCAAATCACTTACTAACATCCCCTTGAGGACCTTGGGATCTACCCAACAAGTCCTTCTTTCAGCTCATTTGCGTGAAATATCAAGTCACGTTTTGAATTTCCTCAATGAAAAGAAGCCACATTTCTTGTGTAAAATCATTTCTCCATATCCTATTCAAATCACATATCTATGTTCCAGATCTTGAACTTAGCATCATTTCCCTTACATTTCCACTCCACCAAGTCATATTAACTCCTAACTTTATTATTTTGGCTCCCTAAATCATTTCCCTATCCCCTACTATGCGAAAAATATATAGAATCCCAAAAATATTAAGTATCCCTTCCTTGGCACTATAGCCATATTCTTCTAAGTCTGGGAGGTAGTAGTCCATCTGGGGCTCCTACTAACCCATCCGCCTCCTAACTAGAGTTAGTCTGACATCTGGTCACACTAACAACCATTCCCCCTCAACTCTAACCTTACAAGACCCATGTTCTGCCATTATCCTAAAGTCCCCCAATTAAATATTTTGACCCGGCGCACATAACCCGCAAACCCAAATGAAAAACCCACTTTCCTAAAGTTCCCCCCCCGGTGAAATTTAATCATTAATACAGGCGTCGCGGGCCCTTCCCCTTATCCTTCTGTTGCCTTCTCTGTTCTGCCATCTGTCCAATTGCCTGTGCCCTAGATCTACGGTGGGCGGGTCTTTTCCCCTCCGAACCTGTCAATGGTTAGCATCCGGGAGATGGGAAATTTTCCCGTCGTACTCCCGCCACGCATGACCCTCTCGACTGTGGCGGAGCCCCCTCCTCTCAAACCACTTGTGCACAAAAGTGGTGCACCATGAAACCAGATATCGCTTCCCCCTGCGTGACGTAAGCACCACGTCACCCTGCTGCGTCACCCTGCCACGTCACCCTGTTGTGTCACCCTGCCATGTCACCCTGCTGACGTCATGCTGACGTCATCCGCTGTACTGGGTCCCACAATTGATGTCATCACCAAGAAGAAACACGCAAAGGAAAAATCGCTGCTTAGGAAGCCCAGAATGAAAATCTGAGGCAGTTTCTAATGCTAAGAAAAAATGGCCAAAATGGAAAGCCTCAGTTTGCAGCAGTTATTTTTGCCTTGAAAGGGCAGAAAAAGGGCGATTTAGCAGTTTAAAGAGTATCAGAGTAAAGATAAAGCCCATATTCAATTAAAAAAGTATCAGTGAAGCGGCAAAGAGTATCAGAACAGAATTAAAGGCCATTAAAGCCGAGTCATATCAGATTTAATAAGAATCACAGCCACCTAAGAGCAGCAGAACTGACTAAAGGTGCAGATAAGAGATTGACAGCACAGTAATTGCAGATTGGATAGCAGAGCCACTGAAGGATGCCACATAGCCTCATTTTCGAAGCAGCTACCCCCAGTGCAGCATTAGATAGATATTTTTTTACATTAATTGCAAGAGAAGTTAGGTTAATTGCAGTTATTTCCTCAGATCTTTTACCATATATTTTTTTGTAGATATTTTTTCTATAAATAGAGCCGTGAGCAATGTAATAAGGGTTGGTGGGTTGGTTGGTTGATTTTCCTCTGGAGAGAATTGCGCTGTAGATTTTGGGAGTTCCATAACCAAAGATTGCTAGAATGCAATATTATGAACTGTTGGTTGTGGTTTTGATGGCATAAAGAGCTTGTTTCATAATTCTAACGCTTCTACATGGCTCAATAAGTTTCTGTTTTCGCCTCTGTTTTCAGTTTATATGCGTCTGTATCATCTATCTATCATGATCCAAGTTGCAGAAAGAAAGAAGAACGTAGAACTTTCTTAGCAGCACTCTATACTCAGTTTCTGTGATTTCTTAATGTTTTCTTCTGAACTAGTGATGAATATGCATACTTAATTGATCATGTTTAAGTTATTTCTCTCATCTCTAAAAACTGTCTAGGAATTCTTCATTGCTCCTATATATTATTCATTCACCTTCCCTCTTTGGCTGGATGAGAGTTCCTTAATTTCCTCTCGTCCCCAAACCTTCATTTCATCCTTGCTCCAGCATTAAAGATTGTTCCATGTGTAGTTATCATGCTATGTATTCCGCTCTTCTGCCAAAGAAAACACACCTATCAACCCTTAATCCTTGACTCCATGCCCAATGGTTTGAACTTCTTACACTTTGCATGCCAACTCTTCTTGAATAGATCAAACATCCCACCAAACTCAAACAAAACCCATGTGCTTCATATCTAGCCTAAAATCATCCCTCAAAACAAAGCTAAATCCCAAAGAGAGAGCCCTCTCTAACTGTTGGTAGGCTAGGACCTGCAGTCCAGAGATTGGTTTGTGGTTATCTCGGCCGTATTCCCTTAGGATTCAAAGGGAACAACCTGAGTGATAACATAATGGCAACTCCACTGGGGATCAATCATCTGTTCATTACTATAAATCCCATTTTTTTGATCAGTTTGCCTTTCGAATAAGTCTTAAAATTGTTTTGGAAAAATCCCCAAAAATAAAAAAATCTCAAAAAATCTCAAAATATTTTGTTTCTTATTGCATATTTAGTTCTGATCTATGTTGGTGGACAGAGATCAGACCCTTCAAAGTTGATTTATCCACCTGGCGACTCCACATAATCCTCATAATAAAGACTCTGCTGGAGAAATGAACCATACGAGCAGATCAGGCTTTTGACCTGGATTACTATCCAAGAGGTCATGTTCTTTCTCTTCCATAAAATTTTGCTATGTATATTGTATTTTAAAAATGATTTTAAATTAGATTTTTATGATTTTCCTTTTGAAAATGTTGTTGAAAAGCCTCCTTGCACATTAGAACAGCAGCCTCTAAATGCTGCTGAAAATCATCATACAACCAAGGAGGAAAGAAAAGTCAACCCCAATCATTCTATTCTTGTTCATATCGAGCCCATTTAGCGAATTCCTGTACATAATCCCACGCCACGTAAGGTTCCTGACAGATATAAGCCTCTTGTCTTACCTCCCGTGATTAATCCTCTGCCCAAAAATCATCCTGATTATCTCCCAAGATTTGATGGAGAGAATGGTATTACTGCGCAAAAGCATATCCAAGCCTTTGAAGACTATCTTAATATATTTGAAGTGGAGGACGAGGATGTTAGTATCAGGCTGTTTTCCCTCTCTTTGCAAAACGAAGTTAGGACTTGGTTTAAAACATTGCTTGAGGCTAAATAGATGGATGATCAAACTTAATTTTCTCTTGCTCATTGAAGAATATAATCAGTTAAAAAGACGTCCAAATGAATCTGTTCAACAATTTTATGATCGATCCAATCAAGTTTATCATTCTATGCTTTTGAATATTAGACCTCCCCCTGATCTACCTCTATTGCTTTATCCAAGATCTTTTGACCTAGAAATAGAATTTCGTTTAAGAGAAAGGAGCCCGTCCACTATGAAACAAATGCAGGACATGGTAGTGGACATAGAGGAAAATCTGAAGATCAAGGAAGAAAAGCGCAAAGCAGAGCAAGAAGAAAAACTTCATGGTTTGTTACAAAAGTCAGAGGAAATGATCACAGTGAAACTGGAATGTTTAGAGCACCAGAACACATCTGTTTTGCAAAAGGAAAGTAATGACATTCATGAACAAACCTACCACAGAATAGATGACATATTCGTATAGCCATACATGATGGAGCAATCTCCTGATATACTATATGAATATAACAACTTCTCTTCTTTCAACTGCTTACCAAAATATGATGATGATTATGAGCCTAATGACCAAATCAGCCTTGTAGAGGAGTCAGAGCCTATTTTGGCATAAAGCACAGTTCAGGATCAGCAGCCTAAACTCAATGATCAACGTGCCTATCTCAACTATGAAGTAAAGGAGGAAAGCACAGAAAATTTTGATTTCAGCAAAGGAAATTTACCTTTCTTTGGTGATTCTTTTCAACTTATTAAGGAGAACTATCATGCAGTTAATAAGCAAGTATCATCAAGTGTTGATATTGATCATCTGGAGGAAACCCAAATCATTGTTCAAAATATATTGCCTCTAGTTTTGCAGCCCCAAAGAGCCATTGAATATCAGATTGAGGAATATTCGAAAGCGGTTGTTCGTGACCAAGTGATCCAAGTGGATCCCCTGCCTCTTTGTTTTCATCCACCTATGTTTTTCGAAGAAGAAGAGGAGCAACCTGTGTAGATCAGTTAAGGGCCATATGAGCCTGTTTGTAATAAATTACAAATATCAGTTAATGGTGTATATGATTCATGTGCTGACAGGGTGTATGATGAAGTAAAGAAGTGCTCTTCTCCATTATCAGGTTGTGTGCCTCAATATCAAAATGTTGATGATATCCAGTTTCCAAGGCATGATAGTGATCCCAAACTTTTGTACAGTTCTTCAATTCAGCCCGGCAATTGTATATATATGTTGCGGGACCCTTTTGTACAGTTTCTTGTTTCAACAAAGAAGGTCAGCAGTTATGTGATCTTCTCAAAAGTTAACAAAGTTATAGCTGATGGCAAGATCTCCATTTTTACCACCAACGGGCACAAACAACAAAGCTCACCGATGTTTATAATGCTTGAATGGCTGCACTGGCTATTTGATTTCACCTAACAGCAAAGTAAGTGTTGATTAGAGTAGGTAGGTAGGATTTCATTTTTTGTTTGGATAGCAAGCTTGCTGCAGTTGAAGCCCAAAGTGAAGGCCCTAAGCTCTTCAAGTCTACTGTCATGTTCATAAATAAAGCAGCCAACAAAGGGAAGTTTTCAGAATACAGCAACAACTAAATATTAAGGCATTGTGACCTTTTGTTCTTGACTTTTCACTAGGAAAAGCCATCCCCAAGTGGAGCCACTGTTAGCCTCCTGCTCATAGGAGGTATTCATCTTTCATGATCGACATTTTTACATGCCAAATATTTCACGCTTTGCATGCTGCAATGTTCCATATTTGCTACTGAGGCCAAAGAAATGTCCATGAAGGTGTACTGGTCTAAGTGCCTCTGTTGTATTCCAATTTTGATGACTTATTCCATTTTTCAAGAATTTTCAGTTAAAGGGAGGGACAAACAGCTTAATCTTGGCCTCCCTAGGTTTAAATTTCTTGTTTTAGAAAATAGAGAAAGAAAATCTGTCCAAACAGTTTAATCTTGGCGGATTCTTAGGTAGGTAGAGAAGCAGGGGTGCTCAACAGCCTAATCTGAGCCCCTGGATGAAATAAGTATAGATGTAGATAGGAGGACAGTAAAAAAGAAAAAGTTGAAAAGGTTGGGTTTGCTAGTTCAAAGTGCACCCAAACCAAAAGAAGAAAAAATGCTAGGTAAAGTAGGCTGGGTAAGTAGTCTTATGGTTGCAGAAATCAAGCTATGTGATCCATTTCATATTTTCAAGTGTTATATTCATCCAAATCACAGTTTTGAGGCACTTTCTTATTTTGATCAGATCAAGCAAGGCATCTCTAACTCCCCCTTCTTCTTATTTCCCAAAATCACTTACTAACATCCCCTTGAGGACCTTGGGATCTACCCAACAAGTCCTGCTTTGAGCTCATTTGCGTGAAATATCAAGTCAAGTTTTGACTGTCCTTAATGAAAAGAAGCCACATTTATTGTGTAAAATCATTTCTCCATATCCCATTCAAATCACATATCTAAGTTCCAAATCTTGAACTTAGCATCATTTCCCTTACATTTCCACTCCACCAATCATATTAACTCCTAACTTTATTATTTAGCTCCCTAAATCATTTCCCTATCCCCTACTATGCGAAACATATATAGAATCCCAAAAATATTAAGTATCCCTTCCTTGGCACTATAGCCATATTCTTCTAAGTCTGGGAGGTAGTAGTCCATCTGGGGCTCCTACTAACCCATCCGCCTCCTAACTGGAGTTAGTCTGACATCTAGCCACACTAACAACCATTCCCCCTCAACCCTAATCTTACAAGACCCATGTTCCGCCATTATCCTAAAGTCCCCCAGTTAAATATTTTGACCTGGCGCACATAACTTGCAAACCCAAATGAAAAACCTACTTTCCTAAAGTCCCCCCCCCTCCCCGCCAAAATTTAATCATTAATATAGGCGTCGCGGGCCCCGCCCCTTATCCTTCCATCGCCTTCTGTGTTCTGCGATCCGTCCGATTGCCTGCGCCCTAGATCTATGGTGGGCGGGTCTTTTCCCCTCCGAACCTGTCGATGGTTAGCGTCTGGGAGATGGGCGATTTTCCCGTCGTACTCCCACCACGCGTCACCCTCTCGACTGTGGCGGAGACCCCTCCTCTCAAACCACCTATGCACAAAAGCGGTGCGCCATGAAACTGGATACCGCTTGCCCCTGCGTGACGTAAGCACTACGTCACCCTGCTGCGTCACCCTACCACGTCACCCTGCCATGTCACCCTACTGATGTCATGCTAACATCATCTGCTGTACTGGGTCCCACTACTGACGTCGTTGCCAAGAAAAAATGCGCAAAGGCGAAATTGCTGCTTAGGAAGCCCGGAATGAAAATCTGAGGCAGTTTCTAATGCTAAGAAAAAATTGCCAAAATGGAAAGCCTCAGTTTGCAGCAGTTATTTTTGCCTTGAAAGGGCAAAAGAAGGGTGATTTAGCAGTTTAAAGAGTATCAGAGGAAAGATAAATCCTAGATTAAATTAAAAAAGTATCAGTGAAGCGGCAAAGAGTATCAGAACAGAGTTAAAGGCCATTAAAGCCGAGTCATATCAGATATAATAAGAATCACAGCCACCTAAGAGCAGCGGAACCAACTAAGAGGTGCAGATAAGAGATTGATGACACAGTAATTGCAGATTGGACAATAGAGCCACCGAAGGACGCCACATAGCCTCATTTGCGAAGCAGCTGCCCCCAGCGCAACATTAGATATATATTTTTTTACATTACTTGCAAGAGAAGTTAGGTTAATTGCAGTTATTTCCTTAAATCTTTTACCAGATATATTTTTGTAGATATTTTATCTATAAATAGAGCCCTGAACAATGTAATAAGGGTTGGTGGGTTGGTTGGTTGATTTTCCTCTGGAGAGAATTGTGTTGTAGATTTTGGGAGTTCCATAATCAAAGATTGCTGGAATGCAGTGTTATGAACTGTTGTTTGTGGTTTTGATGGCATAAAGAGCTTGTTTCATAATTCTAACGCTTCTACATGGCTCAATAAGTTTCTCTTTTCGCCTCTATTTTCAGTTTATATGCGTTTGTATCATCTATCTGTCATGATCCAAGTTGCAGAAAGAAAAAATAACGTAGAAATTACTTAGCAGCACTCTATGCTCAGTTTCCGTGATTTCTTAATTTTTTCTTCTGGACTAGTGATGAATATGCATACTTAATTGATCATGTTTAAGCTATTTCTCTCATTTCTGAAAACTGTCTAGGAATTCTTCATTGCTCCTAGACATTATTCATTCACCTTCCCTCTTTGGCTGGATGAGAGATCCTTAATTTCCTCTCATCCCCAAACCTTCATTTCATCCATGCTCCAACATTAAATATTGTTCCATGTGTAGTTATCATGCTCTATATTCCTCTCTTCTGCAAAAGAAAACACACCCAGCAGCCCTTAATCCTTGACTCCTTGCCCAATGGTTTGAACTTCTTACACTTTGCATGCCAAATCTGCTTGGATAGATCAAACATCCCACCAAACTCAAACAAAACCCACGTGCTTCATATCTAGCCTAAAGTCATCCCTTAAAACAAAGTTACATCCCAAAGAGAGAGCCCTCTCTGACTGCTAGTAGGCTAGGACCTACAGTCCAAAGATTGGTTTGTGGTTACCTCGGCCGTATTCCCTTAGGAGTCAAAGGGAACAACCTGAGTGATAACAGTGCCATTCCAACTAATGTATATTTTTGAATATACGGTTACCATGTTTTGGGGAAATATGTTTTTCTCCCATGCTATGTATGAAAGACGGATTGTTCCTGTAAATGGGGATTCCCAAATCGATATTGTAATTTCCTATTTCAGATTAATAAAGCATCATCTGTTTTTTTGTTCTAATCTTCGCTATGACTAACACAACCTTGATCAGAGAGCTAGGCCCGCTCTTTTGATCAGGTGATGTGTCTTTCTATGTATGTTATTTATTAGTTTATGCTTATTGTTACATTTCTTTAATTATTGTAATTGTTTTCTGGAGTTCTGTATGTAGTTTAATCTCATAGCAATGTTTTGAATCTTAACCGCAAACCCTTAGTCAGAACAGATTGTGATTTTGCCCCTACATATATCTTGCATGTTTCCTTGACAAGATACACACCTAAATTGATAAATTAATGTCGGAATAGGGTGAATAAATCATTCATACCTAGACACCAACACGTGTATGTTCATAGATAGTCTACGTGTTCAAATGTTACAGGTTTGATCGACCATCGATTACTGAAAGGATCAATGGAAATCCAAAAATACTAAATGAAATTTATGTGTACTTTGACAGATTGTGGTAGAACTATGTTTTAACACAAAAATCCATTGAAGGTGAGTGAGATTAAGTTAAGGAGGAAGCTAGTGAGAATGCACAGGAGCCTTTGGATTGATATGATCAACGGACAAGATCATATCGCAGAGATAAAGGAATTGATATCGCATCAACAAATTTATATACATAAGTGGTATTTCGGGAAAGGTAGAAGTGGTAAGTGGTAATTTTGGGTGAGCACCTGATTCCACTAAATGAGCAACACGTAGCACTTGGGTGGAGAGAGAAAACCACCTTATTGGGCTGGTATTCTCCATGCTATTTGTCTACCTGAAATCTCTTACAACAGTCAGATCCACTAAGTGTATATCAATGGTAGAGGACCATCAAGCAACTTTGGCAATTGGGAAAGAAAATGACTATTAGATCGGGAACAAGATCAATGCTCAAGATTCGATCCCTGATCAGATGTCGGGGAGGTTAAGGATTGTGAAACAGTGACACATTAATGGTTGATTTAGCGCTGATCGTTAGATATAAGAAGTAATGAATAGTGGAGATCAGAGATCAGGTAGATGGGAGATCAGAGAATGGAGAGCGCGGGGGAAAGGCAATGGACTGAGAGACAAACCCAATGATAATTATTGATGCGGGTATTAATTATTTTTAGATCAGGCCCAAGGGTTCATAGTGGAGGTTTTCCCTTCATTCATGCGTATTTCGATAATTTTGTTGTCCTGGGTTTTTTATGGCAAGAGCTTATCAATGAACACTCCCGATAGTGTAGTAGGCTTCAATAAGTTTAAGTGGTTCCGGGTTTTGAGGATTAAGCACATATTTAATGCTTCCGATAATTAGTGGTCCATAACCCATAGGCCTCAGGATCGAAATTTCTAAATGAAAGGGGAAATTAGCCTTACCCCAAATCTCCTTTCATCACCTAAGGTGGGTGGAACCCCTATGTTTTTTTATTAAGGGTGGATACTTTCTCTCTAGACTCCCTTGATATTCTTAGGTGGAGGCAGTTGGCCTGGATTCCATGTACTCTAGTTGGCTACTTTTGGTGGGTGGCTAGAGGTATGAGCACCTTTGGAGTCACTATTTCAACCAACAATGTGGTATAGTCCCTTGAGCAAGCCATCCTCAGTCTCTAGAATCCAGCTCAAGGATGATAACTATAAGTGAGAATTGGCTGCAACTATCTATAGTTGGGTGGATAATCATAGTCCTTGAATAATTTTCCTCAAAACTTAAAAGATAAATATTCTTGTGTATTTCTTTGGATGATAATGAACGCATGTTGTATTTTTTGTTTGAAATGGAGTTGTTGATAAAATATATGATTGTGTTTCTGATGTGTTATAAATAATAACATAAGGTGAAATGTTGAGGGAATTGGAATGGTCTACAAGGCTATGAACTAAATCATAGCAATTCTTATCATAAACAGTTATTTTATTATAGTATAATGGATTACATGGAGTACAACCTATACTAACATGGTCTATATCTATTGCGTTGAAGGTGATGGTCACCGACCCTTTTCTTTTCTACATTGCATTCTATCATGTTGGGGAAATTCCTCTTTATCAACCTGATAATATGTGATCTTACATAAGGGTCTTCTTTAGCCTGTTGTAATATGTGCCCGGGTACTGGGTCTACATATACATTGACTTGGATTTGGCCTAAAGGACCTATGTGTATTCTAAATAGAACATGAACTCATATGGGGGACTGACCATGTTACATATTGTAATCATTATAGGATGTGTTTTTCTTGTTGCATCAATGTAGAACCTGTCTAGGTTGGAAGCCATCTCCTGTGTAACATCTCAGTACTAAGATGTTGGGGAAACTTCTTACTAAATGGTTGGTAGTAGCCATGGTGTTTGAGGTGATGGTAACTTGTCTTGGAGGGATGCATTACACATCCTTGCAAGTCCCCCGAAACCCTAAACCAGTGCTATAGTTTTTTCTCATAGGGTTGTGGTGAAAACTAGGGTGCACCTTGGCATGTGGTAGGAGAGTTGGAGGCCCTTTAGGAGTTCACTATGAGTTCTTAACACAAGGAAGTTGATATCCCACTAGTATAGTCATGCATGGAATTCCTTGTCCCTAAATGGAGAATTCTCAAAGGCCAAAAACTTCACCATTATTTTCCCATCCATAGGGTGCAAGCTTATATTTGAGCCCTGATAAGGATTTTCCCATCAGTTTGAGGAATTCTAATCTCCATGTGTCCCTTTTGGTATTCAGTTAATTTTTTGGGCTCAGGAAAGTTAACCCTAGTGTAATATTAGGAGGATAGCACAAGCAGGTGCCTTAGTAAACCTCATTGGCCATGGTAGAACTCTACCACAAGACTAGATGTTTAAAGGGTCATTGTAGCCAAGCTATAATTGAATCCATGTGTGGATGGTGTTGTGTGCAGAAGGGGAGAATGTCCTTGTGAAAATCACCGATTTTAGGACCGAACACATAGCTTGTGGTCTACAACGATTTCCCAAATAAGGCCATGGAAATATTCTACTATGAGCCGTGTTGTGGTGAAAGTAGGCTAATAAAAATTATCCAATCAATCTAATGAAAGCCTCGCTATGGAAATATTGGGTTTGACACCCAAATTTTTCCTTATCGCGATTAAGTGAATGGAGAGGTGATGTGGCCAGGAGGCCACACCCCAAAGGTTTTCTTTTTACAACGCAAATAAATTGTAGGGATGATGGGGCACCAGGCCAACTAGGCTCATAGCTTAGAGGTTGGAAGTGTAAACACCCCCTCCCACATTTATCTAATTTCACCATCCTACTAGGGTAAACATGAGACAAAGGGTTACTATGACATGACCCGACCTCCAAGCTTCAGTTATGAAATTCGGGCCGAAAACTGATATCTCATAGAGACTCCTCAAGGCTTATAAGGCACTCAATGGCAAAAGAACCACCCCATGTGAGAAAACCCTAAGTTGGGGATCCTTTTCTATGATATAATAGCCCAACCACATTCATAAACCTAGAAAGGTGTGGTTATATGGCTCCAACCACATGCATGACACTACTTCCATGTGGTTATAGACCAAAATTTTTAGTTCATAGGGTGTAGTCTTGAGATTTGAACCACAAATGTAGGCCAACCTCCAAATCACTGCCCAAAACTATTAGAGACTTTCTAGAATCATTATTGACATGAGGACAAAGCTAAACATTATAACTCAAATCAAGAACTTGACATAGACTACCTGGAATTCACTAGACATTCCATTAAACACATGGAAAACATAGAAGCTACAGGTCATAAATGCATATCTGATCATAATACTCTGAGATTCATCTGAGAATAACCAAGAAGGCTCTATTCCCTCTCCACATAGCTTCAAAAATAATTATTATTCCATATATTTATCAATCAATCAATAAACAAATAATCCATGAAAAGAGACATATATAATACACATCATATAACCAACATATAAACAAAAAATAAACAACATAGAAGAATTGAAACTCAACCATAATAACACAAACATAATACTATAAATTCCCATAGATCACAATAAGGACATATCTCATATTAACATAGGAAAATACCCATCAAGTCAGGGACTTCCACATACCACTCAACGATAGATTGGGCTAAACCAAATCTCTCTTTCAGCAAATCACCTCCGCGTCATATTCCAAGCATGAATGTGGCATCTCATGGAGTACACTAAAACAAAAGCATGAAAATATTCTAGAGTCCAACTACCTCAACCCTCAACTAGTGATTCCACCTCTATGGTCAGACATCACTAACACCAACCAAATTAGTCTCTACCTAAGCTATCTAGGGCTCTAGAAACTAGAAACTCAACCCACATCCTCCTAGGGATCCAAAATGTTTGTCCAACCCAGTTCCAGGGCCTAGTATCTCAACCTATGAAGGGATCTAGAGCATTTTTCCTAGTAACTCAACCCAAGTTATTCCAAGGCTTCTAGGGCATTTGTTCCAATTCACAACCATAAGGAATTATGAGAACCAATCATAAAACAATCAAGTGGAAAAAAGCCACAACACGATGGTTATCCAAGAAATTTCAAGGAAGTTTAAAACCACTGTTAATCGAGGCAATCCTCCATGCCAATGACATCACATAACTATAAAATCACATGCATATACCATGAATCCATTAATCAACAAGGAAATCACACATGCAATTTTTTACATGCAAAACTATCTAATTATAGCCCCTAATCCACTCAACCGATGAAAAGAAGGATACGTAGCCCACATTTGATAAAAAATCTCCCATGTAGGTTCATTGGGCCCAAAGTGCTTCCAATGCACTTTAACCTACTCGATTGCTCTATTTAGGAACATGACATTTATGCACTACAATATGCATTATGGTTCTAGCTAGAATTCTCCCTCTGGTTCCACTTGCAAATTAGACTAGTCAATCACATGATCAACATCCTCGATATACTTATTAAGCAATGAAAGATGAAAAACATCATGGAATTTCACTATCAGAGTAAATTCAAGTCTATAGGCCACTGGTCCAATTCTCTCAAGGATCTCTAAAGGTGCACAATATTGAGGTGTCAACTTGGCACATAACCCAATCCTTAAGGAGATCCTCTTGGGCTTGATGTGCAAGTACACATGTTCCCCAAACTAAAACTCCTTAAATACGCTATGTTGATCTGCATAACTCTTTTTCTTGTCCTATGTTGTATTCGAATTCCTCTTGATAACTTTCATTTCATGTTCCATCTCTGCCAACATATCTAGTCCAATTAGTACCCTATTCACTGGATCACTCCAACTAATAGGAATATTACAACTCTTCCCATAAAGTCCCTCAACATACTCATCTTCAAGAACTCTTCATACCCATTATTATTACAAAATTATACCAGTGGAAGACACTCTTCCCACTTCCGTTGCTGATGCATGATGTATATTATCAATATGTCCTTAAGAATATTGTTAACCCTCTTTGTCTATCCATTTATATGAGGATGATAAGTTGTACTGAAAGCCAAATCTATCCCCAAGCCTACAAATGACTCTTTCCAAAACCTAGAAGTGAACTTCACATCTCTATTAGATACAATCTTCTTAGGAATACCTGCAGTCTCACTATCTCCCTAATGGAGACCTAAGCTACCTCAGTAACTGAATTCCTAGACTCAAGTACAATGAAATAAGCTACCTTGGTCAACTTGTCAACCACAACCATAATGGAATCTTGTTGTCTAGATGTCCTCAACAAATCTGTGATGAAATACATGGAAATGACTTCCCATTTCCACTCTAGGATTGGAATTGGCTACAATAAACCACCTAGGTGCTTACACTCTGCTTTCACTTGCCAACAATCCAGTCATATTGCAACAAACTTAGCCACCTCTTTCTTCAAGTTCGACCAATGATATGATTTATTAACTACTCTCAAGGTCTTCTGATATCCTGGGTGACCTAAATACAACTTAACATCAAATTCCCTTAAGATACAATTCTTGAACTCACTATCATCTGGTACATAGATCCTTATCCAAAATTTGACCAAGCCATCTCCTATGAGATGATACTCCTCATCCCTAATACCTATACTGTTATGAAACCAACTCAAGAAAAGATAGAAAAGATAGATCAACGACTTAGAATTCAGCCTCTTCGAGGGGGCAACCTCCTTTACATTACATAAATTAACAATTCTTGGGTGATACAAATGACAAAACCTCCTTTCTATATATAGGAGTCTAAGGAGTCACAATATAATCCAGCCGACCTAACAATAATAATATAAAGCCACAAAAATAATAATAGAGGGATTCTATGGGGCACAGAAATAACAATATGTGGGTAATAGGGGCACAACAATATAAATAAGGGGTATAACTACCATAGTAATGGGGTAATCACTAGTATTATAGGGACCCAACATGCCCCTCTCCTTCAAAAAAGTGTTGTCCTCAACGCTTGAGTAGTTCTGGATACTTCTGCATAAAATTCTCATCCTCCCATGTGGAATCTTCAGCGGATAAGTTCTTCCACTTGATAAGATACTCTGAAACT
>APFE031584239.1:191598-213283 GCA_000404065.3 Pinus taeda
TTGTAGCAACTTATTCATATTTATCTTCAATTCATCCATGTCTGTCTTCAAATCTGTCTTCAAATCGTCCATGTATGTCTTCAAATCTGTCTTCAAATCGTCCATGTCTGTCTTCAAATTTGTCTTCAAATCGTCCATGTCTGTCTTCAAATTTATCTTCCAATCGTCCATCTTAGATTCCATGCCCTTTATCTTAGATTCCATGCCATTTATCTTAGCTTCTGTTAGCTTTTGTGAGGCTGACATTTTTTGCACTTGGTCTTGTAATTTTGATATATCATGTATCATTTCTTCCTCTTCTTCACGAGACATGCTAGAGCTTTCAGGTTCCTTACTAGGTGTTTGCATTTTCTTTCCTCGGGGCATCAGTTACCGATAATAATGCTCTACTATTCCCTTTTAATTCCTTCAAATAATTTTTCAACCCAGCTTAAGCAAAAATTTAAGAAAATCTACACACCTTTTTTCACTTTGTAGGAGCTCGATATTGCCTCTGATGTATCTCTGTACTTTGCAATCATCTAGTTCTAAATTTGTGACCTATAGTAGCCCTCTGTGTCCTCTTTCCAATGCCACAAGTCTAACCCAAATTGGATTCTCCAAGGAAGAGTTATACGAAATCTCCCACAGTGACTTGATTATAGACTAGTTCAGTAGAGCGAACTTGTATGACGTCCCACGAGTCACTGTTTCAACCTTTTGATCTATAAACCACCCACAAGAAACTACAGTCCGTCCTCTTTCTATAACTTTTTACGAAATTTCAATCTGATCCTCAGGGCGAAAGTTATGACGATTTTCCCCAGGTCACCTCTTTTGAATGTAATTCAGGAGTCTGCAAAAAAACCACCTTTCTCAGATCATATCTCCGAAACTATTGCGCGAAAAGATCTGAAATTCGGACCCAACGTTCAGCGTCAATTCTACTCAAATGGGTTTTTTTTGCGTCTTCTGAAATGTCATAGAAAAAAAGTTATAGTGAAAATTCCACGATGACCTGTTTGGAGCAGCGAAACCCTAGAATCCAAAGCTCTGATACCAAATGTTATGAAACCAGCTCAAGAAAAGATAGAAAAGATAGATCAACGACTTAGAATTCAGCCTCTTCGAGGGGGAACCTCCTTTACATTACATAAATGAACAATTCTTGGGTGATACAAATGACAAAACCTCCTTTCTATATATAGGAGTCTAAGGAGTCACAATATAATCCAGCCGACCTAACAATAATAATATAAAGCCACAAAAATAATAATAGAGGGATTCTATGGGGCCTAGAAATAACAATATGTGGGTAATAGGGGCACAAAAATATAAATAAGGGGTATAACTACAATAGTAATGGGGTAATCACTAGTATTATAGGGACCCAACATATACCTTGTTGTTCTAACCTGTGCTTAAGCTACTGGTACTTGTCACCATGTTGTCCTACCTAGAAGACCCACTCCTACAAATTTGTCTCGTAAGAACCCATTGTTTCAATGTGATTTACTTGTACTCTTCTGCTAAGAGAATTTGCAACCTTGTTCTCCTTTTCCTTAATGTGTCTGATTTTGAAATCAAACTCACTAAGAGTATCCAACCACCTAGATTTCCTAATTTTTAGATTATGTTATTCAAACAAGTACCTCATCCGACTATTATCACTCATTTAAATGAACATCCTATTAAGAATATAGTGTCTCCACATCTTCAAGGCATGAATGATAGCTTCCAACTCAAGATCAGGAGTCACATAATTCTTCTCTTGATCATTCAGTTTGCTTAACTTGTAGCATACCACCTATCATTCCTACATTAGGAATCCTCCAAGTCCTCTCTTGCAAGCATATGTACCTACCACAAATTATTTATCTAGATCTCCAATATTCAAGACCAAAGCATTTGTAAGAAACTGCTTTAACTGCTCAAAACTAGCTGCACATTCCTCTATCAATTGAAACCTATTTCCTTTTCTCTGCAATGATGTAATAGGATAGGAAACCTATGAGAAGTTTTTGATGAACCACCTGCAATAATCTGCTAATCCCATGAATGATCTGAACTCGTCCACATTCCTAGGAAATTTCCATTCCATGATAGCTCTTATATTTTCTGGGTCGACTGCTATACCTTCTTTAGAAATAACATGTCCCAGGTAATGAACTTTTATCTGAAAGAAACTGAACTTACTAATATTGGCATACAACTGATACTCTCTCAATCATCTAAACACTATTTCTAGATGTTCTACATGCTCTTCCTCATTCTTAGAATATATCAATATGTTATCATTGAATACTATCACAAACTTGTCCAGATAAGGATGCAACACACTACTCATCAAACACATGAAATTAGCTCGAGCATTAGGCAAACCAAAAGGAACCACAATAAAATCATAATGGCCATACATGTTCCAGAAAGACGTCTTATAGATGTCCTCCTCTTTGATGTGTACCTGATAATACCCTGATCTCAATTCAATCTTCGAGAACACTACCGCTCCCTTCAATTGATCAAAAAAGTCATCAATCTACGATAATGAATACATGTTATTGTTCATCACCTATTCAACTGCCTCTAATCAATACATAACCTGAGAGTATCATCCTTCTTCTTCACAAACAATATTGTTGCATCCCAAGGTAAAAAACTTGGCCTTATGTATCACTTATCAAGCATTTCCTTGAGCTACAACTTCAATTCCACTAATTATGAAGTGCTCATATTGTATGGTTCCTTAGATGTTAGTGCTGCTCCTAGCATTTGTTAGGTTCCTATACCAATAGGTGTCATTTTTCATGATTGATTGTGGAAATACCAAATATGATCATCCTTTCCATGCTGCAAAGGCTCCATATTATCAATAAATCAAAATTCAAGATAAAGAGAATGGAAAGGAATCCTAAAGAAAGACCAGGGAAGTGGCTTGTTAAAGTGCTACTACTGTACTACACGTTATATAGCAAGTTCAGAAAGTGCAATCACTTACTTTCTCACAATTGATGAATAACCAAACAATTTAACCCTGGCTAGATCATGTTTAAATTTCTTGTTTTAGAATAGAGAATAAGGTCTGCTCAAACAGTTCAAGCTTCGTAGATCACTAGATGAGATAGAGAATTAAAGGGCCCAACTACTTAATCTGAGCCCTTGGTAGAGATAAGGATAGATATAGATAAGAGGGCAGCCAAAAGAAAAGAGGAAAAGCAAGGTTTGCTAGTTCAAATGCACCCACTCAAAGGAAGAAAAAATGTTAGGTGTTTTAGGTTGGGTAGGCAGATAATTCTGATGTTGCAGCAGGCTGATGTTCAGTTTTAAAGAGTATCACAAGAATCATGGCAAAGTGGCTACAGTTCAGTGGAGCATGACTGACTTACCCTCTCATTTACCCCAGAACCTTCACTAACATCCCCTAGGGATATTGATATTTGCTCAACGGTCCTAATCTATTTCATTTTTGAGAATTACTAAGTGAAACATTGTGTTCACTTGGTCAAGACAAGCCACATTTCTTGTGTAAACATAATCATCCCATTTCCCTTTCATTTCCTAAAAAATCTAAGTTTTGCCTTATAAACTTAGCATTTCCCTATCATTTGTCATATTAACACCCTAAATTTAGTATATAACTCCTATATAAAGTTTCCCTACCCCTACTATACATAAAAAGAAAAAACCTAAAACAGATTATATATATCCCGCCCCTGCCTAATATGGCTATGTTTTAAAAAAAAATTGGGAGTCATTGGTCCACCTCGGTCCAATGAAAACCCACCACATGTCCCGTCGGGATTTGTTAGACCTTTGGTCAAACAAATAACCATATCCGCCGCGCATTAAAATAGGTTTTAATTAACGATTGGTTAATAAAAAAAAAAACCATGTTCGCATTTCCCGATAACCCAAATTTTTTAAACCTCCTAACTTTATAAAAACATTGAATTATCGAGCGCACTCCTTTCATAAACCTCCAACATCTTACCTTCCCGTCCACCGTTGGATCGCACTCTCCAGATCCAATGGCCCTCATAAATATTGGAGGCGCCTCGATGTCTGGTCGTTAGTACCTGATGGACGGTGGTATTTCTGCCGTACCCAGGGACACCTGTCGTAATTTCATTGCATCGGGCCCTCTCTGACATAAACCGGCCCCATACCAAAGGCGGTCCGATGGAAACCATAAACCGCCATTTGTCCCACTGCCCGCGTCACCGTCCCGTCAGCACCACATCATCACCTGCGCTACTGTTCATCCACTGTGTCTGCCATGTCATCCTCCGCGTCAGCGACCACGTCACCCTCGGTACTCCACTACCGGAAAAAAGCTACGTCATGCTGACGTCATCCCCAAAAAGCACCAAAAGCCCGAAAAGGTCCAAATTTGATAAAAAACTCGGGAAATCAATTGTTTTTGTTCATTTCTATTTGGTTGACTTGCACACCCTATGCATGTGAATTACGTCCATTGCAACACCAAAGTTACAGTTCGCCACCCAGGCGAATCCACTTGGCAAACCCGGCCTCCTCCGCTCAATCTGCAACTGCATTTCACATCAGACGTCCATAAAACAAGTATTTACCCGAAATTCACTCCTAAACCCTGTTTTTTCCAAATTTTTCTGTAAGAATCGTACGGATGACCAGAATTCCACCCAAAATCACAGTTCTGCCCTTGTACCTCTGCACTGCAATCATCACTATAGCCATTTTTGCAAAATTAACCCTGTCAACTGTCGTTCCCTCTACAAACTCGCCTGTCGACCTGAAATTCAAGCTCTTTTTCCCCGAATTCCACTCACAAATCCAACAGAGTCAGTTTATAACCCCAGGTAAAAGCACAGTGAGCTAATAAGAATAAGAATTTGCCAAAATTTATTTCCAAACCACTTATCTGCAACCTTCCTCTGCAAAAAGAATCCAAGAAATGCCCAAGTATTGAATTAAATTTGTCAAATCACCTGTAAAAGAGGCACCATTCCCACTGTTTTATCTAGCTTCCCCACTACACTCTGCAAAATTCGCCTTTTCCACCATGAAATTTACCCAGTTTGGTGACTACAGGATAAAACTTAGTCTATAATTTCCTGGCAAAAGCCTCAGTACTAGAATTCTATTTTCTATTATGGTAAAGACCTACATTCCAATCAAAACACAGAAAGTTAAAGCATGGAGGCTCCAGTAGCTCCCAACATTGCATCCTTGAATGCACCACATAAGGACTTTGAATGGTTACCTCTAGCAGACAGGGACTTTCAGATTAAGGACATGATGAGTCTTAAATCTCACCTGCAAACCTTTTGTTAGTTTAGAAATGGCCACATAAACAACACTGATGTACTGAGAATCTGGGAATCCAATATGCCCATCTACTACCTCTCTTCAGTCAATGTGTTGTCTGATTTCATTCATTTATGTTGTGCAAACTATGATCCCACACAAAGAGAAATCCTCACTCCATCTGGATCTGTATTGTTTTATATTACTCCTTAGTCCATAAATGAGATGTTGAAATTTGAGCCAACTCAGCCTTTGGTTCCTCTCACCATGAAACTCCTGCTTGAACAAGGTACAAAGCTACCTAGCTCAGAAATAACAACACTAGGTCAGTTTTTTATGATACGACAGTGCCAGCCTGATCATCCTCCTCCTTATCATCAAGTCTCATTCAATGAGACAGGGAAACTCCTAATAGACATGATATCCTACATTTTAGGATTCAAAACCAGTGAGTTTGTTGATGAAACTGTGTTTGTATTGATGTCCATTTTCACTCCAAGACAACCTCTAGATGCCATATATGACTATGCCACCTTCTTAGAAAATAAAATCCATGAGCAGTTTATGATGTTGGAGAGAGAAAGAGTGTTCAAGTATACATCCTACATATATCATCTGCTGTTGTACTATCATCCTGATAGTTTCCAAGTTCCTCTTAAGAAACTAGACTCCAAAGGAGAGAGGAGATCTGTCATTTCTGGATCTCAGTGTTCCATGAAGTCCACCTCTCACCTTATACATATTGTGAGTTCATTGACATGTTCATTTACCCAGCCACTTTCCTGTTGATGATGACTCCTCCTGGCAGGCTCACTGCCGGAATGCAGAGAATTTTACATCTTTCAAGGGGCTGCAACATTGCTGACTGGTATTTCTACCAAAACCATACAGTGATAAGGATTTATGGTTGTGAATTATCCCCCTACAAGCTGCCAAAATATGTCCCCATGAGACTCTTTGCCTTGGAATATTTCAGGCAATTTAGTAGTGTAGATTTGACTCATTTCCATGACAAAAACAAAAAGGCACGGCTCAAGATAAGACATCAATTGAGACCTTTTGTCTTCAATAAGAGGGAAGAAGCCTCAAATGATGCAGACAAGATGCTAAGACATGAACTTATGCTGAAACAAAGCTTTTACTAGGCACCATATCACCCTAAACATTTCATAAGCTTTAGAAGAGTAAAAAACAAGCTTTTAGGATATGTGCACCAGCCAATCCCTCAAATTGAACAATATGCTAATAACAGGAATGGGTAGAGGGAAAAGTAATTGAAGATCTACTAAAGAAGAAAGATTAGAAAAACAAATGAAAGACTATGAGAAGAGAATTGACTTGGATTATTTTGCACAGGTCCCTTTCACACGGCCCCAACATATTGGAGCGAGCACATCAGCTGCTACACCTTCACAAAAACCTGCTCAAGAAACCACTCCACCTGCAGGGAAAGGCAAAGAATTACAGCATTCAGAGCAGCAAAATACAATGGCAGAACAACCATCTACAATCCAGGAAAAGGGTCAAGAACAAGGCCCTTCAACACAAGAAAAGGCAACGGAGATCCCTGTGCTGCAAACCCCTCATAATGAGGAAAGATCCAGAAAGAGGGACAAACCAGAAGAGACACCTACAGGGGAATCTACAGATCAGCAAGGTGAGAGGAGACAAAGGCCAAACCCCTACTCTAAGGAAGAATTCACAGAAGAAAAAACATGCAACCTTAGGGGTGAGGGAACTTCTGAACAGCAGATTCCTCCATTTTTGGAAACATCGACTAGCTCATTTCAACAAGAGCGAGAGAGACAACCTGGTGTGGAGGTTACATCCACCAAACAATAGAGCAAGGAAGGCTCTGATATCAAGAGAGCATTTACAGAAATCAAAGCTAGAGATGAACCAGTGAGGTTTCAGCTATATAACCAATTGTTAAGAATGGCTCCCACCAATCAACAAAGGCTAATGGCAGCCTATGATATCCAAGCAGGGAAGATGACCCTTAGACACTTCAGGCCCACTATACAGCAACCACAGTCAGCTGCAGATTACATCAGGACCAATCTGGAAGTTCTTGTTAAAGATATCCACCCAATAGACCAGATCGAGTTACATAAACAGGCTGGAGAAATGGTATACTCCACCTTGGCAGACAAAGCATTAGTGGCTCATAAACTGCAAAACTCATTATATAACACTTCTACCCAATTAGAGCTGGAAAACGCCTCCTCTTTAGCCAAGGATAATAGAATAAAATCCTTGGAAGAGATTATCATAGAATTGGGACATGATCCCAAGGATCCCAAAGGTGCACAAGCCTTAATAAGAAAGAAGGAGGAAGACATAGCAGCCTTGAGAAGACAACTTAAACTGCCAGCTACAATACACCCTCAGACCACAGAGGTGGCACAACAAAAAGAAGAGGAGGATGTGGTCAGTTTATTGATGAGAATGAACCAAAGATTGCTGGATATAGAGAAAGCCTTGGAAGTAGCTCTATAAGGAAAACAGGAGGAGTTGGCCTCTCAGCCAGCTCAAACAGCTCCAACTCTCACAGCTCCTCCTCTAGCAGTTACCATAAAAACCCCTCCCATTGATCCAGCATCAACAATGGGTACCTCGACTTCAGCAGCAACTACAACAACAACAATACAAGAGGCCATCCTGAGCATGGAAGAGGTGATGAAAGAAATAAATGCTTTGGAGATCCAAATGGCAGAATTAAAGGAAACAAAATTGAGGTTAGTTATGACAAAAAAAAAATGACTGTAGCTGAGAAGACAAGGGAAGTGAAGGCCCTAGAGAATAAGATTGGCTGGATCCATTCCTCGTCTCGATGGGCAAGAGTTATTGATTCGGGAAGGGCTTCATTGAGTCTAAGAAAGACACAAATTCTGGCATAAGAGATGTACTTACGATTCCTGGTTTCATCTGAAGCTCTGATGTACTCTCCCAGTCCATCTCCAATATTTTTGAGGGCCTCTTCTTCCCAATATTCATCTGGGAGGGAATATAGCCGTATCCATACAGGCGCCCAAGATAGATCTTCCTTGTCTGGGTTGAATCTAGGGATCCAATCCCTAAGATAGAGCCCGGCTGAGTTGAAAAAGTATGGTCCTCCTCCTAGAATCCAGAGCTTGTCCTCCAGGCAGTAGAAGATTGCTGTGAAGAAGCCTTTCGGTCCCAACTGGAGCATGACATCCCCTTTTGGCCTCCACTTCGCCACGATCCATCCGTAAAGGGCTCTTTCAATGGGCCAGAACCCAATGAACTTCCCTATGAGGGTGTGGTCTCGCATGAACTCGATTCTTCCTTCTATCTTGTCTCCAGGTAACTCGATTCGAGGTCTTTCTTTGGCTACTGGTCTGCATGTTGATGAAGTGACTTTCTGACTTTCTTCAGGTTTTTCATTTTCTTTCTGGGGGTTACTTTCTTGTTCACTGCGTTCTTCGTTATTATTGCTAGTGACCTGGGGTGAATTCCTTCCGTTCAGAATCCCCCTGTTCACTGACCCGAAAAGGACGCCTTGCAGCTGATCTTGCACTGACGGGGAGGGCTCCGGCACCCCCCCCTGCGGTTGAGCCATTGAGCGGCTCAGAAGCGCTGCCGAACTATTCTGCTGCGGCGATCCTCTGTCCTCTGCGCGAACTCTGACCTAGAATCTGTCGGCGCTGTTGAAGGTTTGAACAGGCCTAACAAAACCCTACTGATTAAGACAGTATGTTGTATGGCTATGTCAAGTGTTTTTTGTTGATAGTTGTTGGCATTATGATAAACGTATTGTACTTGATCGAAACCCACTTGTAGCAGAACAACTCACTTGTACATGGTAACTATATGAATCTATGGAAGAGATATCAGATGTGACAGAATACATGGTAGTTGTGTTAACAGATATGATGAAGGGCAGTTCAAAGGAATCAGTTCATAAGTAATGTACAATGGCAACGCACTCAGATGGAAGATCTAAGTACTACAGGTTAACAACAAAGAATTATAATTTAGGCCACACATAATGAAGAAAGAAAGGTATATGTAGGTTCACCTTAACCAAGCCACATAAACACGTGATTTGATTGTATAAAAGAATCGTATACGTTCACACACACTTTCAAAAAAAGAAAAGTGTGTATATCTTAGGAAAACTAGTTTTTGGGTCCAAGGTATCTAACCCAAGGTATTTGGTCTATGGTATTGGTCCAAGGTATTTGGTCTGTGGTGTTGGTCCTAAGTGGTTTTGGTCCATGGTATTGAGAAAGGCCTAAAACTATATAAGGAGGAGAATTTCATTAGGGCAATTCATTTGAGTATTGAATATCTGATGAAGTATGAGATCAAGTATGCAGGTTATGGGTTTGTGATTCTTTGCTTGATCTGAACTAAGGAGGCACCTATATGGCTGATGAACGTTGATGGATTTGGATCATGAATACTTATATGCATTATCATTATGTGGTTTGATCTTGAACATTCGAGATCTGAATACTGACGCATATTATTATTATGTAAATGTGATGATCTGGGTCTGAATGAAGTCTAAAATAGTTGAGATTCTTTAAGTTAGAATTTCCAGATCTATATTTAGGTTTACCTTGGTAAAACAATGTATACCCGCTGATTCAACATATAGAAGTAGTGTATACATCACATAATGGAATTTACATATCTGTACACTAGTTTACCTTGGTAAAAGTGCATATACATGCTGGTTCGACTTATGGATGTAGCGTATATCTTCTAAAGTATGATTTATAACGGTTCTATTTAATGTTGTAGTATTCTGGATTATGTATTATGTTCTGGTGGCTGCTTTCCCGGTGACAATATTCTGCATATTCAGGTTGTTTTATTGTGATTAGCTTCAATATTGATGGATGAAATCTAATGATGAATTAGGATCATAATGACTTATCATTATGTGATCTGATAATAAATGGAATAGATTTTATCAGTAACACATTTTTTATCCTCTATGTGTGATTATGTCTGAAGTCTGGAAGTGTAACAAAGTGGTTGCAGATCTACACGATGATTTGCTTCATGGAAGCTGTGTATACACATAGGTTGGCTACTACCAAACAATGTATACAATATGAAGCATGGTTTTAAGATGGCAACTGATTCTGAATGATAATGTAACTCAGATCTATTTATTGGTTACAGTAATATATCAAGTGATCTATATGTTGCAGTGATTGGTTAAATTATGAATGAATGATTGATTCAGTTGTGTCAGAGGTTCAAAGGTTGTCAGTGATTGATTGAGTTTGGTTGCTTTAGATTGAGTTTCAGTAATTGGTTGATGCAGATAAAGTTCATGGATATATTGTAGTGGTGATTGATTATGAGCTTCAATGTTGTTTATGATTCTAGTATGAAAATTGGATGAAACATGGCCTTTAGATTATGGTGTTGTATTTCAACAGTATCTTGTCTGAAAATTTATGAAACGTGGTACCTGGAGGAGGAAAGAAGGTCATAGCCTTCTATAGGTTGGCACCTACATACTAGTAAACACATCAGCTAGTACAAGAGCTAGGGGGTTGTAGCTCCCTTCCAATATAAGATACCAAAGAAGGTTGTAGCCTTCTACAGGTAGAAGCTTGCGTACTGGTATGAGTCTGCACTAGTACATTGTTGTAAACATATTTTCTTATTATTAAAGAAGACAGAGACGACAACAACAGGTGGTTTTTACGCACATTGGGTTTCCACCTTACATCTTGGTGTTCATGTGTGATGCTTATGTGTGATGGTTCTTTCTATTACTAACTGCACATGGTTACTATTTAATGTCTAATAAAGTATTGATACTCAGACTAAATATCAACATCTGATGAATTAACAAAATCATTAGTTTGTTGGATATATGCTTGTTTCCTTAAACACAGTTGCGTACACACGTGGGTTGCCTTCATTGAAGTAGCATATATGAAATTGAATAAGAAAAGAAAACAATTATTGACTTGAACAATACTATTTCATGCCCCCACCCCTCATTATTATTTCCAAAAATTAGTATCGGAGTAGGTCCTATGGTAGAAGGTTGATCGCTTGAAGGAGATCTATAGAACAATGGGAAAGAATCTAAAGAAGAAAGTGCCTAAGAAGAAGAAGACATCTCAGAGGAACTATGACAATGGGAGAATCGATTGGGGAATATGTCGAAGAAACACTTCATTTAGAATCACCTCAGAATGAAGATGAACAGGAAAAATAACTATCAGGTATGAGTTTGTTATCCTCTGGTGATACATTTCTTCATCCATTTGAAGATGATGAAAGTGATAGCGGAACAACTAAATTATCTCTTATGGGTGAGGAAGAAATATATCAAATAGAGGCATAATTTAAAAGGCTTACGGAAAAAATTAGAGATAAACAAGATCTATTGGACAAAAGGGAATGTGCCTCCAAAGAAGAAGCTACAAACTAAAAGCTCAACTAGAGGAAGGAAACAAGGTAAGGAAGTAATTCAAGGAAAAGGAAGATCAATGTCAAAAGCTACAGGATGAAGTGACGTCATTAAGAAATGAAGTAAATGAAAGGAGCACAAAAATCAAGAAACTTAGAGATAGATCCAGTTGCTATGAAAATATTGAAGCTAAGATCCTCTCGCTAAAAGAAGATCTTGAAGAATCAAATAAGTAGAATAAAGAATTACTCCAAGCTCTTGAAAAAGAAGAAAACGAAGTTCTTGAATTAAGATATCAGTTGGAAGGAGGAACAAAAGCTTAAGGAATCATGAAGAAGCAATATCTTGGAAAGGAAGAGCAACATCAGGTTGAAGTAAATATTCTAAAGATAAATTAGAAGAAAAGGATAAGCTCTTACTATTTCAAGATATTACTAAGATCTTGGATGATATTCTTAGTAGTAAAAGGTCTCCTGCCATCAAAACTAGTATTGGCTTTCATGAATTTGTTGAAGGTGAATATAGTTCACAAAGTATACAAGGAACTGTAATGCAAAATTTGAAATGCTCAACAAGAAAATGAGAGGTCAATCCCATCAATAACCAGGGAAAGAAATTCTTCAAAGAAAATATTTTACTCCTAACTATGGAAGTGATAGTTGGTTATTTCCTCAAATGAATAATGTTGAATGTTATGTATGTCATAATTTTTGACATGTTGCAGCCATATGCAAAAGTAGAATGGTTCAAGACCGTCTCACAGAAAGATCATCACATTTCAGGTACTTTAAGGGATATTGTTTTGCTTGCATATGTTTGGTCACAAATCCATTGACTTCTATAGAAGGAATATGAAACATATGAGATATTATGCATGTAAAAAACTTGGACATATAGCTAAGGAATGCAGGAACAAAGTACGAGCACCATACCGAAAGGAGAAAACATCATCACACTCAAAGATATGGAAGAAGAAGGAAGTAAAGTCATAAAGATGTCGCACAAAAAAATGTACAGACATTACAAACTTAGAGGGAGATGAAAGTGTGAAACTTCAATGTTCTAAATATAATACAAAAGTTTCATGAAGAGAAGTCACATATATACACGAGTTAGACATTGCACATTTGTGTATATGTTAGTTTGAGGAAAAACAGTGGGACAGACTTGGAAAAACGATTTGATATGGTTCAATCAATTTTTTCTTTGTTTGATGATGGTGACAATCTGCTGATAATGTGTGGAAATATATTGATACTCATAAGATGTTGTTTTTGATCCTCACAATTTAACTTGATGTATATCTGATTGTTGATGATGCCTTGATACTTCATGTTGATATGTGCATGGTCAGATCTAACAGTGAACAAATGGAACAGGTTTAGGGGGAGAACATGTTATGCCTCTAATAAAGCATTGTTGGACTTATGTTTAGAAGTCTTTGGTAGCTAATCAATGATGGTGATGTTTATATGGCTAAATCATACATCTTGCTATGTTACGGATATGAGTTTCCCATGATAAAATCTCATATGATACTTGGGGGTCACATACTTGGTTTTCAGATCAAATTCATGGATGGTTGTGGATGATTCTTTGATGATGCATATAGTCATATATATTTCTTACATGATGATCTTCATAAGGACAAGGAGAAGTACAAATCTTGAGTACACAACTTCATTATTTAATGATGAGCCACTCATTTCTTTCATGTTGCTATCATCATGCCTTCTAAAGATCATATAGTACAATGATGATGCAGAATTCCTATGGTTCATGGTTCTCACACAGTTGAGGATTGTTTCTGTTGTGATATCAAGAAATCTTGAAAAATTACCATAAGGTCATGGCTTGCTAGATACATATTGATATCTTTTTTATGGACATACAATATGCATACATGGATGATTACTTAAGTTGTATATTGTTGGTTGGCCAAGAGAATAGTGTTATTGCAGGTCACATGGAGACATAGCTATTTGAAGACATGGCTTATTTAATCACTTTAAGTTCTTACCTTATGATGATAGGTTGATACTCACATGTGTTGGTTATCATGGTTGATGCTTATCAGATGTGGGATATTCCCTAGTGATGATACATGGTTGATATATTGAAGGCTCTTGGAAAAATCATACTGTTATTGATGACAATGTTATGATCATAGATGATGACTATGGTGTTTTTCACATGCAAATGATATGATGTGAATGATTAGAGATATGACATATGCTGAGGTTATGATAAGTCTCTTTCTACTAAGGAAACGAAGCATGTTGATCTTGATGAAATCAAGAGGATGAGTTGATATCTATATGCAGACATACTTTGTCATAGGTTGGAGTTTTTGTTGCCATCAAGTCCAAAGGGGGAGATTGTTGGCATTATGATTAATGTATTGTACTTGATGGAAACCCACTTGTAGCAAAACAACTCACTTGTACATGGTAACTAGATTAATCTACGAAGAGATATCAAGTGTGACAGAATACATGGTAGTTGTGTTAACATATATGATGCAGGGCAGTTCAAAGGAATCAATTCAAAAGTAATGTACAATGGAAATGCACTCAGATGAAAGATCTAAGTACTATAAGTTAACAACAAAGAATTACAGTTCAGGTCACATAGAATGAAGAAAGAAAGGTATACATAGGTTCACATTAACCAAGCCACGTATACACGCGGGTTCACTGTATAAAAGAACCGTATAAGTTCACAAGCACATTCACAAAAAGAAAAGCGTGTACATCTTGGGAAAACAAGTTTTTGGGCCCAAGGTATTCCTTTGGTCCAAGGTATCTGACCCAAGGTATTTGGTTCGTGGTATTGGTCCAAGGTATTTGGTCCATGGTATTGGTCCAAGGTATTTGTCCTAAGTGGTTTTGGTCCATGGTATTGAGAAAGGCCTAAAACTATATAAGGAGGAGAAGTTCATTAGGCCAGTTCATTCAAGTATTGAATATCTGATGAAGTATGAGATCAACTATGAGGGTTATGGGTTTGTGATGCTTTGCTTGATCTGAACTAAGGAGGCACCTATATGGCTGATGAACATTGATGTATTGGGATCATGAAGACTCATATGTATTATCATTATGTGTTTTGATTTTGAACATTCTAGATCTGAATATTGACTCATGCTATTATTATGTAAATGTGATAATCTTGGTATGAATGAAGTTTGAAATAGTTGAGATGCTTTAAGTTAGCATTTCCAGATCTGTACGTAGGTTGACCTTGGTAAAACAGTGTATACACACTGATTCAACATACAAAAGTAGCGTATACATCAAAAAATGGAATTTACAAATTTGTATGCTAGTTTACCATGGTAGAAGCACATATACATGCTGGTTTTGCTTATGGATGTAGTGTATATCTTTTGAAGTATGATATATAAGGGTTCTGTTTAATGTTTTAGTATTCTGGGTTTTGTATTGTGTTTTGGTGACTGATTTTCTTGTGACAGTATTTTGCATATTCAGATTGGATGATTGTGATTAGATTCAGTGTTGATGGATGAAATCTAATGATGAATTAGGATCATAATGACTTATCATTATGTGATCTGATAATGAATGGACTAGATCTGATCACTAACACATGTTTTATCCTCTATGTGTGATTATGTCTGAAGTCTGGAAGTGCAACAAAGTGGTTGTAGATCTACATGCTGATTTGCTTCAGGGAAGTTGTGTATACGCATAGGTTGGCTTCTGCCAAATAGTGTATACAATCTGAAGCATGGTTTTAAGATGGCAACTGATTTTGAATGATAATGTAAGTCAGATCTATGTATTGGTTACAGTAATCTATCAACTGATCTATCTGTTGTAGTTGATTGGATAAAGTATGAATGAATGATTGATTTAGTTGTGTTAGAGGTTCATAGGTTGTCAGTGATTGATTGAGTTTGGTTTATTCATATTGAGTTTCAGTAATTGGTTGATGTAGATATAGTTGATGGATATATTGCAGTGGTGATTGATTTTGAGCTTCAATGTTGTTGATCGGTCTAGTATGAAAATTAGATGAAACATGGCCTTCATATTATGGTGTTGTGTTCCAAGAGTATCCATTCTGGAAATTTATGAAACATGGTACCTGGAGGAAGAAAGATTGTTGTAGCCTTTTGTAGGTCGGCACCTACGTACTAGTAAATACATCAACTAGTACAAGAGCTAGGGGGTTGTAGCTCCCTTCCAGTAGAAGTTAGAGAATGAAAGAAGTTTGTAGCCTTCTTTAGGTAGAAGGTTCTGTACTGGTATGAGTTTGCACCAGAACATTGTTTTAAGCAGATTTTATTATTATTAAAAAAAGACAGAGATGACAGCAGCAGGTGGTTTTTACCCACATAGGTTTTCCACCTTACATATTTGTATTCATGTGTGATGCTTATATGTGATGGTTCTTTCTATTACTAACTGCACATGGTTACTGTTTAGTGTCTAATAAAGTATTGATACTCAGATTAAAGATCAACATATAATGAATTAACAAAATCATTAGTTTGCTGGATATATGCTTGTTCCCTTAAACAAAGTTGCGTACACACGTAGGTTGCCTTCATTTAAGTAGCATATATGAAATTGAATAAGAAAAGAAAAAGATTATTGACTTGAACAATTCTAATTCACCCCCCCCCCCCTCTTAGTATTATTTCCAGCAATATTTAAACCAATATCCATATAATAGTGATAACGTGACTAAGTTATGAGACCAAGATACGAGAGATATAAGACAATATGTTGTATGGCTATGTCAAGTGTTTTTTTTGTTGATAGTAATAATATCATCTAATAGTTATCCTAGATGGAAGTGAACATGATGGTAATTCTCTTGTCATAATTATGAAGTAACCCTATTGTGATTTGGACACATGACATGTACCATGTTATATAACATTGACTTAGTTAAATGACATGACAATTCAAATCTATGACAATAACCCTATATTTTTGTGAACGTGATGGTAATTCCCTTGTCATAACTATGAAGTAACCAGGCTATTAGATCAGTAATTTGGATGCATGATACGTACTCTATTATATAAAATTGACTTAGTTATATGACATATGACAATTCAAATCAGTGACCTCTATATGGCAATCAATATAGTGATCCATATGTATGGCATTCATATTGTATGGAAGTAAACCTAATATGTGACTTGGAAGAAACCCTAATGGATGGATATGATAATGTCCTTTGATAGAATTAAGATGATAGTTATGTATGATAGTGATAGGGATGTATGGTAGTTCATGTGACTGTGATATACCTGGCTTGATGTAGTTTTACATAAGAGGATCTTGTATGATCCCAATTGGCCCTAGGTGGCCTTATATGTTTGATGAGTCTCATTATACTTTCTATCTCAATTGAATAATTGACGAATATATAATAGATGAAGAATCTAGTTGGATTTTACCCCTTGTGTGGCTTTTACCTGGTCTCTAACCTAACTATTGTGTAGGTTTTAATCCCGTACAAAAATTACCTGCATACGAATTCTAAAAGATAGAAAATAAACCATGGCAAGAGCATAACAAATAAAACAAGTATACATAAATATTTTCCCCTAGATCGCAAAACGAATACTACTAGATTGATTTTTCATTATGTTCCTTTCAATGTTACAATACATATATATACATGACGAAGCATCCATTAACCCTAGATTAGAACATAACCATAGTTCCCTTGACCAAATCTACAAAATAGCATGGACCGAAAACCATTGCGCCCAAAACCATGTGCCAAAACCATGCAAAAAACCATAGGTAGGTTCGCCCACCTAACATAGGGTCCAAAAAAAATTCTCTCGAGGAGTTGTCCTAGACCCTATAGAGGGGGGCTACCACCCCCCTCAAACCCCCCATATAGGGGGGATGCCACCCCCCTCAAAATCCTTGTATAGGGGGGGATGCCACCGCCCCTATAACCCCTCTACTATGCATCGACACAATGAAGGGGGGTCTCTGCCTGCCTTCTAACCCCATGATTTCACTACTGGGGTTAGTTGTGGAAAGAATATAACACAACCCAACATAATGGTGTCTCTATTGTATGTTTTTCTTGTACTATTATTTATTGTTCCACTTCATTTTTTATATTTACTTCTCTCTCTACATAATTGATGATGTTTTATGGGGTAAATGTGATGTGTAAATAATGAAATGTTTGAAAATGAAATTATGTACAAAAAGAACAATCTAGCCCTAAAAATTAACATGCTATCAGAGCTAGGCTGAAGAAAATTCATTGAGACCACACCCATGAAGACACTTATGATGAATTTTATGGTCAAGTAGAATGAAGGATATGAAGATGGGAAATACCTAAATGAATTCTAGGGTTTGAAAGAAACCCTAAGAAACCTTTGTTCTTGCAATAGAGGCTAGGGTTTGGGAGAAACCCTAGAACTGAATTTGATATGAAAAAGGCTAGGGATGACTTAGAATTATTCATGATATGATACAATTTGTAAGATTCCATTCAATTATTTAAGTACTTGAAAAATTCAGAGAAACCATAGGAGAAGGGTATGTTGTGGGCTCAGTGGACATCATATACATTGATGGCTGGACTTTGTTGCCGATGAGAAAAGATAAAGGATATAGGTGATACTTATGATGATGCATCTCTTCTAAAGACTATATCGACATATGGTTGATGGTCCATGGTCAAGGATCAAGAGGGATTTGGTAGCCTCCTACAATCCTTGTCGAAGGTAGGTTCTTTCAAGACTTGTGTTATTCTTGACACTTCTCTTATTTAGATTGATCATTTTTTTAACATTCATTTATTCTTCTTGTATGATTATTAGAATGATTCTAACTTCTTGGATGACAATTTGATCCATCTTGAGGATCATCATGATGTATAGAAATGAAATAAAAGTTATCTCTCAGAAGGAGTTGGTACAGGAAGAGTAAAATCCAAGAGGGAGTGGGTGCAAGTCAATGAAGAAGCCACTGTTATATGTAAAAGGGAGACAATCCTATATTATAACCAGGTACACTTTCAATATGTATTTAATTTTATGCTATTTCTATTGCCCTTGTTCTAGCAACAACATGTAAATTTGATGAATGTGAGGACCTAATTCCTTTATATCGAGATCAATAATAATGTCGATCCATCCCATGATTAGAGTGGCACTTGATAAATTGACAAGCGATAATACCTTGAAGGTAGGCTCCCAGGTTGATATCTATGTTTGAATAAGCTTCCTATTTAGAGGGAGAAAATTGTTTGCTTGAATGCAACAGTCCGATGAGATGATAGAGCTACATGTCCTTCATGCAAGGACCATTCTAGATGATAAGCTATAATAGTTTCATATGCTTCCATAATATTAAATTCTTCAATAATAAGGAATACGCATTCAGAGGGAGAGGATTGTAGCTCCTGTTGTCAAATGCACTAATTGTATGTATGTGAAGTTGGCTTCCTCCATGATGTATATAAGAAAGAAGCATATTTGGAGTTACCTCAAGGATTTGAGGTGCATGAGATGAGATTCATGATTACATATGGAAGAAAGTCCCATATGGACTCAAGAAAGCCCCACAAATTTGGCATACTTGTATTGATGGACACCTGAGGCAAACCCCAACCTTAAGTCTGCCATGGTTTCCTATGCTTTCATGGCGTAAAAATTTATTGCTTTGAGAGAGTGTGCATTTTTGCTAGCATGGCTAGATGTGAGACAATATGGTTTAGAAATATCTTTGGAGAGTTGTTTGAGAATATGTTGGGCATGACTATGATATAATATGACATATTATGGGTTCCGGTATGCGGAGAATCTTGTGTCCCATAATGGGTTCAAGAACATTGAGACCATATATCATTATATCCAGGATATGGTGCAAAAATGAGCAATGGGACTCCATCACATTTTGATTGATGAGAAAGCAGACAATTTGATCCTTGTGTTGCAGTATGTAATCTTGTGATTGACCCAACATTCTCTAGGTTTCATGCACTATGTCCAAGACTAACAACCATAAGCCCAGTGATGGAATTGATGAGAAAAATGGGTCAAGACTAATTGAGGATACTGAGTTATTCTCTTCCCACTATTTGAGCTCGTGGGGAGAGGAATTCAGTTAGATATCTCGTAGGTTTGGGAGAACTCTGGACAATAGGATAGTATGATCCTTACCTTCCATGGTAAGTCATGTTCTACCTATTGTGAGACAATAGGGTAGACAATGATCCTTCCCTTCCATGATGTTAGGTCCCTATAATACTAGTGATTACCCCATTATTATTGTAGCTTTATCCCTTTTTAATATTGTTGTGCCCCTATTGTCCCCATATTGTTATTACTGTGCCCCATAGAATCCCTCTATTGTTATTTTTTTTGCCTTTATATTATTATTGTTAGGTCGGCTTAGTTATATTGTGACTCCTTACACTTCTATATATAAAAAGGAGATTTTGTCATTTGAATCATCCAAAAATTGTTCATTTATGTAATGTAAAGGACGTTGCCCCCTCGAAGAGGCTAAATTCTAGGTGTTAATCTATCTTTTCTATCTTTTTGTGAGCTGGTTTCATAACATTTAGTATCAGAGCTTTGAATTCTAGGGTTTTTCTACTCCAAACAGGTCTTCACGGAATTTGCACTATAACTTTTTTTTGCGATGTTTTAGATGCTACAAAAAAAACTCATTTACGAAGAAATCATGTTGAACCTTGGGTCCAAATTTTAGATATTTTAGCGTAATATTTGTGGAGATATGATCTAAGGAAGTCGGTCTTTTTGCAGACTCCTGAATTACATTCCAAACAGATGACCTAGGGAAAAGTCATAACCTTTTTTTGAGCATTAGATTGAAATTTCTTAAGAAGTTATAGAAAGAGGACAGACTATAGTTTCTTGTGTACATTTTTCAGATCCTAAGGTCGAAACAATGACACATGGAACTTCATACAAGTTCGCTCTTCTGAAAAGGTATATAAGGAGGTCATCTTGGGATATTATGCATAACCCTTTCTTGGAGAATCCAAATTTGATCAAACTGGTGGCATTGGAAAGAGGACGCAGAGGGTTACAATAGGCTACAATTTCAGAATTAGAAGATCTGAAATTACAGAGATACATTAGAGGCAATATCTAGCTCCTACAAAGTGAAAAAAGGTGCGTGGAGTTTTTTAAATTTTTTCTTAAGCTTGGTTTGAAAAATTATTTTGAAGGAATTCAAAGGGAATAGTATAACATTATTATTGGTAACTGATGCCCCGAGGAAAGAAAATGAAAACACCTAGTAAGCAACATGAAAGCTCTAACATGGCTTATGAAGAAGAGGAAGAAATGCAACATGATATATCAAAATTACGAGACCAAGTGCAACAAATGTCACTCGCACAAAAAGTAATAGAATCTAAGATGGATGGTTTAAAGAAAGATGTAGAAGCTAAGATGGATGATTTGAAGACATATTTGAAGACAGACATGGCAAATTTGTAGACAGATTTGATAAATTTTCTACAAGAAATACTTACTAATGGTGAAAAGGTAGTAAAGGAAACTCGTGATGAGAAAAAAATAAATGTTAATCATGAATTCATAGACTCTGACATTGGATCTAAGAGCCACCATATTCCAAAAATTGATATGAGGAAGTTTGATGGCAAGGATCCCACAACATGGATACTATAGATGGAGCAATTTTTTGATCTCAATAATGTGCAAAAAACACAAAATGTACATATTACCACTTTATATTTGGAACCAAATCAGCTTGTATGGTATCAACGGCTTTGCTCTTATAAACAAATCGTTACTTGGGCAATTTTTATGGAAGAATTGATAGTAGATTATGAGGATACAAAAAGAAACACTTTTTTTGGCCAACTGATAAGTCTCAAACAAAAGGGTTCAATGATGGATCACATTGAGGACTTCCAAAAACTGAACATAAGGGTAAAAGATATTCCAGAAGAGCATAGGATTGATGCATTCATAGGGACTTTAAAGGATAATAT
>APFE031584240.1:0-61554 GCA_000404065.3 Pinus taeda
ATCCACTGATTCTAGGAAGACCTTGGCTGGCTACAGCAGATGCTTTCATCAGCTGTAGGTCTGGATCAATGACAATATCTAATGGGTAGGAAACCAAACAGCTGACTCGTTATCCTCATGCCACACCCATGATTAATAACGACAATTCAGTATGGTTAGATTATGAGGATGAGGAAACCCAACCTATTTTAATTGTCAGACAAGCTTTAACTTTCAAAGACTCAACCGAAGATGAATTAATCAGCAACTTTATTTCTGAACCTTCTTCGGTCAGTCTAGAAATACACAATCACTTCACTGCAATCTTGGAATCTGAATCCCAGCACAACCTTGAAACTAAAAATCTACCTCAAACATTAGCTGGCAGCCCCTCTAAAAGTATAACAGTAGAAATCGAGCCAGTTAAAACGTTAAATATAAATCCTAATCTAACAGACGATAAAAAACAACAGTTAATGAAGCTACTCCATGAAAATAAAGATGCATTTGCATGGGATTATACAGATATGAAGGGGATTTCTCCTGAACTATGCACTCACCGCATTTATATTAAAGAAGGATCCCGCCTAGTCTGTCAACCCCAACGACGAATGAATCCCGATTTAAGGGAAATTGTAAAAGAAGAACTTCAAAAATTGTTGAATGCAGGATTTATATACCCCATATCTGATAGTGAATGGGTTTCTCCACTAGTAATTGTACCCAGAGAAAAATGGAAATGGCGAGTATGTTGGAACTATAGAGCGCCTAAGATAAGGCCACCCAGAAAGACCATTTCCCTTTACCAATCATTGATCAGTATTAGATAACTTGGAAGGTAAGAAATTCTTTTCCTTTTTGGATGGATTTAGCGGATATAATCAGATAAAGATTACACCCCAGGATCAGGACAAAACCACTTTTACTAGCCCATGGGGGACCTTGCCTATAGGGTTCTTCCATTTGGGCTATGTAATGCCCCAACAACATTTCAAAGAGTGGTGATAGGGATTTTTCTGATATGATAAATGATTCCTAAGAAATATTTATGGACGAATTTACTCCTTATGGCACAACCTTTGAGGATGCTCTACAGAACCTTGAAAAAGTACTTAAGCGATGTGTAGAAGCACACCTTGCCTTAAGTACTGAAAAATTCCATATGATGATGAATCAAGGTATTGTATTGGGTCAATTTGTTTCATTTTTAGGAATTCAAGTCGATCCAGCAAAAATACAGGTAATTCAGACGCTCCCTATCCCCAAAACCCAAACTGATGTGAGAAGTTTCTTAGGACATGTCGGGTATTATAGAACATTTATCAAGAATTTTTCTAAAATAGCTTCTCCTCTGTTTGTGTTACTAACGAAAAATGTTGAATTTAAGTGGACTGATGATTGTGAAAAATCATTCGATGAACTTAAACATCAGTTGTCTACAGCTCCCATTTTGAGAGGCCCTGATTGGGCACTCCAATTTCATATATCCTCTGATGCCTCAGACACTGCCATTGGAGCTGTCTTGGGACAGGAAGAAAACAGTCTTCCCTATGCCATTTATTTTATTAGTAAACACACGACTCCTGCAGAACTTAATTATACAGTCACTGAGAAAGAATTCCTAGCAGTTATTTATGCTATCGATAAGTTTCGGCATTACATTACTGGTTATACTACTTTTGTGCATACTGACCACTCGGCCATTAATTAATTAATGAACAAAACAATTACAAATGCTCGAGTTACCAGATGGTTATTGTTATTACAAAAATTTGATATCACAATTGTAGATCGACCAGGAGAAGAAAATGTGGTTGTTGATTTCCTTTCTCAGTTAAAAAATAATGAGAATATTCCAGTAGATGATTCTTTTCCTGATGAGTATTTATTTGCAGTATCTGCTCAGTCACCTTGGTATGCAGACATTGCCAACTACTTAGTTGTAGGGAAATTACCATCACACCTATCACATAGAGAAAAAAGGAAAATTATTCAGCAAAGCGCTAGGTACAGCTGGATAAGCGGCTATCTGTTTCTCACAGGACTCGATTAGGAGATCCGGAGATGCATTGGCGAAGGTCAAATTTATGATGTATTGAAAGCCTGCCACGATGGTCCTTGTGGAGGACATTTCGCAGACAAATGAACAACAGACAAGGTTCTCAGGATGGGATACTACTGGCCCTCAATCTTCAAGGATGTAAAGAAATATGTCAGGGCCTGTGATAGCTATCAAAGAATGGGCCAGCCTAATCACAGGGATGAAATGCCAGACAATCCCCAGGTAATTCTTGAACCATTTGAAAGATGGGCACTAGATTTTATAGGTCCCATTAATCCTCCGTCAAATCAAAAAGTTTACATACTAGTTTGCACGGATTACATGACTAAGTGGGTAGAAGCTAAGGCACTCCTCAAAGCTAATGAAGGATCAATATTAAAATTTTTATTTGAAGAAATCTTCGTTAGGTTTGGACTGCCTAGGGAACTAATCACTGATGGAGGACCTCATTTTAACTGTCATGGCTTCAAAGACACATTGCAGAAATACCATATTAAGCATAAAATGACCACACCTTATCACCCCCAGTCAAATGGGCAGGTGGAAAGCACCAACAAAGTCATAGAAGCTATTTTGACAAAAACAATAAAGGAAAACAGGAGGGACTAGTTTCAAAAGTTGCTTGAAGCACTATGGGCTTATAGAACCACTTGGAGGAATACCACGGGCTTTTCACCATATGAATTAGTTTTTGGTAAAAATGTTTTTTTCCCTCTGGAGTTTGAAATCAAAACTTTAAGAACTTCTTTAGCTGTTAACCTTGATTTGACTGATGCATAGACAGCCAGGTTGCAACAGTTTGAGGAACTAGATGAGAAAAGATTGGACGCCATCCATAAAACAACCATGATCCAGCAACAAAGAACCAGATGGCACGAAAAACCTATTAAGCAAAAGCAGTTCTAGAAAGGTAATTGGGCTTTACTGTATGACTCCCATTTCGAGAATTTCCAAGGTAAATTAAGAACAAGGTGGCTAGGACCTTATGAAATAGATGGCGTTTTTCCAAATGGAACAGTCAGAATCTTAACGAATGATGATAATAGAACACCGTTATTAGTGAATGGGTATCCACTCTGTTTGTATCAATGACCTGTTTCTAAAGAGGATTTCAAAGCTACCTACATGGCAGACTTACTTTATGTTTTTTTGGGGGAACCTGCTATCTCTCAAGGCACTTAAATTTCTGTTCATTTATTTATTTTTAGATTAGATTTCTTAACTAATAATCCCTGCAAAGGGTTGCCATGTTACAATTAATTCTTTGGCAGATCTTAGGTTCGAAGGATGGCTGAGAATAAAAATTCTAAAAGAATCACTTTACAGCTTGGAAACGTTTTTCAGACCATAAATCAAGTTTTTCATTATGTCCCGTTGCTGCAACACTACTTCCTGTTGCTGCAACACCATTTCCTATTGCTGCAACACCACTTCCTGTTGTTGCAACACCACTTCCTATTGTTGCAACACCACTTCCTATTGCTGCAACATCATTTACTGTTGCTGCAACACCATTTCCCGTTGCTGCAACACCATTTCCCGTTGCTGCAACACCATTTCCCATTGCTGCAACATCATTTTCCGTTGCTGCAACACCACTCCCCGTTGCTGCAACACCACTTTCCATCGCTCCAACACCATTTCTCCGTTTCCGCAACACCACTTCCCGCTGCTGCAACACTAACTCATGTTCTGGCAACATCAATTTTCAATGTTGTAATACTAGTTTTAGTACTTAATGAACCATCATCCTGATGGAACATATTATGCTTAACTAAAGGAACCAGCCATGCACTCTGATAATTACACTTCGTCACTACTACTTCCTGTCAAATCGCTTGTATTTTCACGCTTGTAAACCCGTTGAAATTATGATTAATCCAACAAAAGATAAGACTTTTGGCATGCGACTAAAGGTAAAAGTAAAGGTACGCATGTTTAAGTGTGAATATTAAATTACAGTTAATGTGGAGATGTTGATACGACTGCCAAAATCATTGTACTACCAATCAGATCATTCAGCCGTAGATTTGGGGGATTACCAAAATATTTTAATTATTGCTTGACACGTCAATCGCCACCACCCTTACTCCTCGCGGTAATATATAAAAGTCACCTCGTCGTGGCATATCCTCATTTGTAACGGTTTACTCTGTCTCAAACTCGGTAACTAGGCTCTGCATTGTGTATTTCGCTGGATCAGCAGCTATGGGGGGAAATTTGATCACATATGAACCTGGCACAACAGCACTACTGGAACTCTACCCCGAGGTTTACCAAATTTTCCTGCAAGCAGGATGGGTAGACTACTTTAGAAGACTCCTGGATTTCAACACACAACAAGTGTTGGAGTTCGCATGCAACTTAAGAGAAGGATTTTCTACGGTCCAGGGAGTACAGATTCCAGTAACAGAGGAAGACGTAGCCCAAGTTTCCAGGTTACCGACCAATGGTACACGCTGGTTTAGTAGAAAACATCTTATTCTGAATGCGCAGCAAGGCTTTTTCCTACCAGGTGAGCATGTGGAAGCCAAAGGTAGAGGGGTCGCACTTTAGTCACTGCCTCCACCATGGCCAAAGGTTGCGGAGTTTGTCAAGCAGTATTTTACTTGTGAAGGTCGTTACCAGGTAATTTACCAACACGACTTCGTTTTGTTAAATCATTTGAGGCATGGTCAGTTGATAAACATGCCTTATTATCTATTGGGTTTTCTAAAAAATATGTCACGTTATACTGGAAAAGCAAAGCATCTACTCCTTTCCCTGAAACACCATCCTTAGCCCAACTCCTAATAAATGGAGGCTTTGCTCAAAATCATCCACCCCCCTCATTAATTCTCCCCAACAAATAGAAGAAGATCCTCACTAGGAAGAGGAAATTCCCCAACAACCAGAGCAAATACCCCAGCAATTAGCAGCAGAAACACCCCTGCAGAGGACCGCATCCCCCAATTAAGCTCAACCATCTACCCCCATGCTTCATATCTCCACTGATGACTCCGATGATAACACCCCCATCATTCTTCTTAAAATAAAAAAGCAGCAGAAAACTGAAACTCCACCAAAAAGGAGAAGAACCAGGGCTTCGGTCAAAGCAGCTGTTATTCCCGATAGTTCCCCTAGTCTAAAGGAAAGTGGCCGAAAAAGAAAAATTACTGATTTTCCTGCCTCCTTACCGAGGCAGCAAACACGGTCAACTATAGCAGTTAAACCCACCATCCCTGTGATCCCCAGTTCTCCACCCATCACACTAACACCCCGCATTCCAACCATCCCTGAGCAGTCCCTTTCCTCACCCTCTGGGGCTGAGATGCAGAGCGTTGACAGTTTTGTGACATTATTTTCTGAGGCAGTTGTTACACAAGAACCAGCTGCCGAAAAATCTAAGGTAGACACCCAAGGTGATATTGGGCAAGTGGTTGTTACATAAGAACCAGCCACTGACCCACACAAGAACCACCTTTTGGGGATGAAAATGACGAAGTGGATGCGGAACAATAATCCCTTCCTCCGTTAGAACCTGCAGATACACAAGCTCTGCCTACCATAGCCTCCCTGCAGGAAGAAATTGAGTTTCTAAAATCTCAAATTAAGGATTATCGGCAGGAGATAATAATGGTTAAAGAAGCCTATCAGAATGAATATAATCTCCACATCTTAGCACGGGTAGCGTCTATAACAGAAAAGAGTCAATATAATGAATATATGTGCAGTGAGTGTGGTGAGCAGTACACTCAAGCAGGATATAAGATAGCCCAGGTTCCAATGACCGAAGCTAATCCACAGCCCTCTGCTGTTGTAATCAAAACGGAACAACCTGCTGCTACACAAGAACCAGCAGGAGAAACAGAACAACCTGCTGTTACACAAGAACTAGCAGAAGAAACAGAACAACCTGCTCTTACACAAGAACCAACAGGAGAAACAGAACAACCTGCTGCTACATAAGAACCAGCAGGAGAAATAGAACAACCTGCTGTTACACAAGAACCAACAGGAGTTGCAGGAGAAGAAATAGAATAACCTGCTGTTACACAAGAACCAGCAGGTTTTCTAAGAATTGTAAAAGAAGAAATAGAGCAACCTGTTGTCACACAAGAACCAACAGGTTTTTCAAGAGTTGTGGAGAAAGACATAGAACCACCGCGGGCCACCCAAACTACTACAGAATAGAAATCCTTTTCTGATGCCTATGCACAAACTGAACCTCCCTGTGTTAGTGATGCTCACACGGAGACCTCTAGTTTTCAACAACTAAAGGACACATGGAGAACAGAATACGAGCTTTCACAAGGGAAGTCATTCCAACAGCAAAAGTCAACTTGGTTCAGCTATGCATACAGAAATTGGGATGCACTTGAACAGTCTTGAGCTCAACATAAAGAAAATAAGGAAGTAAAAGCTAGGCTGTCCCGTGTCTTCGATCTGCTCCAGAGGGTACTGGCTACAAGAAAACCCTCTTTCAATTATGCAATATTCTTGAGAGAACGTTTGGCATTCTTGCATATAAAGGCAATTAGAGATGGAAGACCCTACCAAGTTGATACACCTGATCAATTTATTGAAACATTCAGAGAAGCACGAAATAATGATCAAAACTTGCTCTGTGAGCTCTATCTTCACAATGAGGGCATTCCTGAAGATAGAGTGATGAATATACTCCCTATTGTTGGTGATATCCAAATAAGAGCCTTCATCTCTTTTCTAGCCAATCAACTTGCTTGGAAAAATGCCTATATGTCAGCAATGAATAATGAGCAGAACTTCCTTCTCTGGATTTGAAATGAACCACAGAATGCAGCTACCTTCATTGCACAACATCAAAAAAATCTAAGTAATCCAGAGTTGGTTGATCATATGAGGAAACTACAGGCAACAGTCTTGCAAGACTGCCAACATTATGTAGAACAAAAGGGGCGCTGACCATCGAAGCAAACAATTTATTTTGGGAACATTGTCCCAAAAGAGACAAGAATATCATCCTTACAATCTCCTCAATCTTCAGGTAGCAATTTCACGCATACCTTATTATGTCAAATGTATGGAAAGGTGTGTTGAGAGGTGGATTGGCTACCATTTTCATTTCCCTCTCCTGTGGTTACTTGGTCAACAATATAAGGCTCATTACAAACTGACAAAAAAGGAGGAGGTGGCAGTATGGCAGCAATTACAGAGTGTCCATGGATTCAAAAGCAGGTCTGATAAAACCTTCTTTAGCTACTATATCAGCAACTTACACTATTCATCCCAGTACTCTGACTCAGATTCAGAGTAAACGTTGCATGAGGACATGCAACCCTTTCAGTTGGGGGGGATGTCAGGACTCCATATTGTCTACTTTTGACCTTATATTTTGTCATGATGTTACCCTTTTTAGTCCATAAGTTGAAACCCTTGATAACATTTTGACCTCATTATTCCAAGATATGAAGTAACTCTCCTCATTTGATATATGTTTAATTATCCAACACATATTCATGTTATCTTTATAATTAATCTTTGGAAGTTGACTAAGTCACTAACAATTGTTGGAACTGTTCGAAGTCCGCAGAATTATAATTCACAGTTGCTGCAACACTAGAAACAACAACTGTGTAGTTGCTGTAACACCAGAAACGAAAACTGACTAAAGCGGGTAAAGTATTAATTTGGAAAGGATGAAACAACAATTGTCGAGCAGGCCAATAATCGTATGAAGCTGGCAGAACTATACTTGGCAGATGCTGATATAGCACAATCAGCAAAACTTAGTCGCAGATGCTGGAACACCAGGAAAAACATGAGAAATTCAAGGAACAGATGAGATTTATCAAATCGACAACAACAGCGGAACAACCAAGGATAGTACAAGGACCCCAAGGAGATAGACGAAGACTACCAGTTTTGCAACAGCGGAAGGATCTGACTAAACAAAGGACGACAAAGATATACACTATTGTAACAACATGCTGTAACAAGAATTGATTCCCTATTTCTGTACAAGAGGATCAAAATGAATGAATAATGACAATCTATTGTAATAGATGTCTCCTCTATAAAAAGGAGACATCTACAGTTGAGAGGGAGACGAGATATAACGGAAGTATTGTAGTGCAGAGCAAGTTTGAATTTTTATTGTAATTGGACATTTTGGTAGATGAATAAAGCATTGTTCTGAGCATTTTAACTTAGCATTTGTGTTCAGGGGAATCTTGTGAGAGGGACAGGGCCCACCTTCTTCACAAGATTCACCCATTTCTTTTTTGTTGTGTGTGTGTGATTTCTGTACATTTCTAGCCTTGCTTCCGATATTTCTTTTTCGCTGATACTCTGTTTTTTTTATCGATTGGTTCCGTGAGAAGTGTGTCACTAGTGATTAGGATTTTCAGTGTGTATTAGCAAACTGGTCACAGAGGAAGGTGTTGAACATCCTTATGCTAAGGACAGGGTCTTGGTCCTCTGTTACAAACAACCATCATTTCTTTCTGCAGATTTTTTACCATTAATTAATTTCATTTCATCTCTGCAATAGCTTATAACTGTTGTAACACATAGTAAGGGTTTGATAGGAAGTAGATCTGTTTATAATATAGCCTTTAATGCTTTTAGAGTTAAGTTCATATAGTACGAGGTCACCTTTGAAAGAAAAGGACTTTCCCGGGTTGACAATTTAATGTGGTACTCGACTGTTTAATCAATAAACAATTCAAGCAGCCAACACATATAATGCATTGTTGGCATTATGGTAGCACAGAAGGAGAACATGGATGTTGATCTGAACATGGCTGCAATATGTCTCTATCTCTTTCATGGTCATGATGGATTATGGTTCTTCTTGAAGAAATTTATGGTGGATTATGGATCTGGTGAGGGGGAGCATTTTCAGCAAAGCAAAGCTTAAGCATGTTCTCAGGGGGAGCATAACCCTTTGTCGTTGATGTCAAAGGGGGAGGATGACATTGAGGATCTTGAGGTTTCCATCAAGTCCAAAGGGGGAGATTGTTGGCATTATGATTCTAGTTTGGCTCTATGGTACAGGTGTTGTACTTGATGAAAACTTACTCATGTGGCAGATCTCAGTTCAGGCACTCAAAATCATGGAAATTAAGATACCCAGAGGTTATACTAGAAGAAGTTGCGGACCCGCAGGTACGCCGACCAAGGACTGAGGACATGCACGTATGTTCTCCGTTCATTAGGTGCGGACCCCAGTTTCACTCTCTCCAAAGCAGAAAAGCGCGTGCATGTGGTAATCCTTATGAATGGTTCATGGTATTTAGCCCGACCTATGGTTTTGGTCCATGGTTTTTCATCTACATATATTGATCCAAGGTATTGGGTTCATGGTATTGTGTTACTATGGTTTTGGACCGTGGTATTGTGAAAGGCTATTGGGTCCCTATAATACTAGTGATTACCCCATTACTATTGTAGTTATACCCCTTATTAATATTGTTGTGCCCCTATTGCCCCCATATTGTTATTACTGTGCCCCATAGAATCCCTCTATTGTTATTTTTGTGGCTTTATATTATTATTGTTAGGTCGGATGGTTTATATTGTGACTCCTTAGACTCCTATATATAGAAAGGAGGTTTTGTCATTTGAATCATCCAAGAATTGTTCATTTATGTAATGTAAAGGAGGTTGCCCCCTCGAAGAGGATGAATTCTAAGGAATTGATCTTTCCATTCTATATTTTTTGAGTTGGTTTCACAACATCTTGTGTTTCAAGGAAGTTGGTTTCTAAGTATTGGATTTATGTAATTAATTAATGTTTTGAGTATGAGAGTAGGAATTAATTGAATATTTTGAGGCTTTATCGTAAATGTTCTCGAATATAGGAGAACATGAGAGATTTAGGATAGTTGAAAGATTGAACGATTGAGAATTGATTGTAAATCTTAGATTAGGAGTTAGTTCATGAATCTAGGGATTAGAGAGGAGTTTTCGGAACAAGAAGGAGATTTAGGAATTTTGTTAAGGAATTCATGGATCTAAACCAGAATTCGTTTTAGAATCCCTGGGTATAAATGTAAACCAAAAAGGTAGAGACTTTGGTTAGATAGGTTAAATGCTTGAGAGAGGCTAGATAGGTAGTAGAGTGTGGTTTTGAAGCCTTTGGGAAGATTTGTAAACCAAAGGCTACTGTAAAGAAGAATCGGGCCTGAGGGACAAAGATGTTGTAATAATTCATTTGTATTTATTTATATAGTGATTGAGTAGAACTATATAAATGTGTTTGAGTGATTGAGTAATAAATTCAGTATGAATAAGAGTTTTGTATATTAATTATATGTAGGTAGATCATGGTGAATGCTTAGAGGAAGAGGTAGAGGATCCAATTGGAGAAACCAGCGATGCTATGGGATGACTGTGATATAGAAATCACAGAGAATAATTCAAGTGGGACTTAATTGCACAGTAGAAGGGCGGAGACAACAAAGAATGGGAACCATTAAAGGAAACCCAGAAACCTCAGAAAACTGAAGAAAAGGCACAAATTCTAAGTAAATAGTCAGACAGAGAAATGGAGTGTTAACGCTCAGCAGCCGTTAGATCAGGAAGACTAATGGTCGAGATTAAATTGCATCAGCGCAAACCTTTTAAAAGATATCGGAAACGAGCCTTGGAGGGTTGCGATGAACAAGTGCCGATTGATTGTGGACCGTTGGATCGTGGCTAGACCAACGATCACGATTTAAATCGCAATTGGAAGTCGGAGGCGCCAAGGGCCAATGACGGTGTTTAGTGGTGTTGCGGTATCGCTGGCAGCGATATATCGGCGATCAGAGGTTGGGTGAACGGATCACAATGTTTTATAGACGTAGCTTTAATACATGTGATGTGCGATTGTGTGAAGGCCGATAAGAGCGGACCCGATAGTGAAATGAAGCATGGTGAATGACGTTTGAAGTCCAGAAGATTGTATGATCGCATATCGATGGAGGTAGGGAACATGTGTTAATGTAACTGCGGAGGATGTGATTGATGATAGCGATAAAGGTAAACTTCAGGAATCGTGCAAAGGCCTCCTAAAGGCAGAAAAGGTATGTTTTGCGTGTATTTCCCTTTGTAAATGGTTTCTGAAGAATTAAACGCAGACATAAGGGTTTTATGTGTTAAGTCGTATATAGCCAAGGTTAAAAAGGGTTATTTATATGTGGCATAGGCATTAACAAAGGTATATGAGGGGTTTTATGTCCCAATAAGTCCCGATATTAAAGGAATGGAAGGTTTAGAAGGGTGAACGGGTCCCGATAGAAGGCTTTAATAATCACGATAGGAAGGATATATCATAAGACTTTAATAGAGTCTTATACGAAGACAAGAGGGTGATTTAACTCCCGTTTGGAGGTTAGGCGGGGTGATTGGTTCCGAAACAATGGAACTATAAAATGGGGACCTTAACCATCTTTTGACTTGAAGTTTTGACCTGGTGGAGAGAAGAAATTCCTGGGACGATGGATTATGCATACTCTGGGTATGTGCAGGGGTAACCCTATGTCAGATATTCTAGATCAATTGTAGCAAGAAAAGTACTTCACCAAGCTGGACTTGAAGTCTGGATATCACCCAATTCGCGTCAAAAAAGAAGATACATAGAAGACCAACTTCAAAACCAGGCAATGTTTGTATGTGTGGTTAGTTATTCTATTTGGCCTATGTAATGCATCAACTACGTTTATGAGATTAATGAATGATGTATTGTGCCCTTTTTAAAATTAATTTTATGTTGTCTATTTGGATGATATACTAGTATATAGTTCTACATGGGAGAAGCATATTTCACATTTGATGCAGGTGTTGGAAACATTGACGAATCACCAACTGCTAACAAATCTCAAGAAGTGTGAGTTTGCACAAAAGTCTTTGGTGTATCTAGCGTACGTGATTAGTGGGGGAGAGCTGAAGATAGATCCTTCCAAGATGCAGGCCATCATGAAATGGTCATGCCTACTAATGTTTCTGAGGTTAGGAGTTTCATTGGGGAAGCACCATACTTGAGGAAATTCATAGCCTCATTTTCAGTAATAGCAAAACCGGTCTACACCATAATAGCAAGTGGCAAGAGTTTCCAGTGGGGAAAAGGTCAGCAAAAGGCTTTCGAGGAGCTAAAGAAGAAGGTCAACCAAGCACCAGTTCTGGGATTACCAAACTTGCAGCAACCCTTTGAAGTGTAGATAGATTCAAGTGGGTATGTTATGGGAGTTGTCTTGATGTAGGGAGGAAGGCTTGTATGCTACCATTTTGAAGTATTTCATGGGGCAATTATTAACTACCCTACCTACAACAAGGAGCTCTACACCATGGTGCAAGTTGTGAAGAAGTGGAAGAACTATCTAATGAGAAAGGAGGCAGTGATCCACATAGATCCCTAGTTGTTATAGTACTTGTAGGCCCAGAGTAAGATACATCATACTATGCATTATAAGTGGATGGAATTTTTGCAACAATTTATTTTTTTGATCAAATATAAGAAGGGTAGCACAAACAAGTTGGTCGACATGCTTTCAAGGCCACCCACATCAAAGATCACAGGTTTGAGGACTCTTATCCACATGGAACCATTCCCCCATGATGCATACAAGGAGGCATATTCAAAGGATGAGGACTTCAAGGAGGTGTATCAACAGTTGCAGAGTTAGAGTCATGTGCATGATGGTGACAACACTGTTGGCTACCATCTCCAAGATGGGTTACTCTATAGGTAGGATATGTTATGTGTTCCTAAAGGTGAGTGATTGCAGCTGATTAGAGAGGATCACACCTCCAAGGTTGAAGGGCACTTTGGTTAGGAAAGACCGTGGCTAACTTGCAGAGGTATGTGTATTGGCCCAAGATGCAAGAGCAGGTAGCTAGGTTCATAAGAGGATGCATGCTTTGTTGTACCAGCAAGCCTAGAAACATGAAACATGGTCTATATTATCCCTTACTTGTACCTACTCATCCTTGTGAAATAATTTCCATGGACTTCGTGGGAGGTTTACTGATAACGAGGAAGGGAAATGACTACCTTTTCGTGGTAGTTAATAGGTTCAACAAGATGTGTGTGCTAATTCCCTATAAAAAGACCATCAATGGACAAGAAGCAGTAAATTTTTTCTTTGGATAGGTCTGGGTGCACTTTGGGATACTAAATAGCATCATTTCAGACAAGGATACAATATTTCTCGGTGCATCTTGGACTACATTGTGGGAGAAGATGGACACAAAGTTGAAGAGATCTACAGCATTCCATTCGCAAACATATGGGCTGACAAAAGTAGTCAATAGGAATTTGGTGCAGCTTCTGAGGGGATACAACCAAAAGGATCTGAAGGCCTAGGATGAAAATATGGTATATATGCCACATTCTTACAATAGAGGAGTCCACACTTCTACAAGAAAATCCTCATTTGAAACTTGTTTTGGATATTTTTCACCTTCACCTTTGGATATTTCATATAGGCATCAAGGAGGAGTGAGGGAAGATATTACAAGGGATGCTTTGAGGGCTGAAAAATTTATAGAGAAGATAAGATAGATCCATCTACATGTACAAGAAACATTGCAAAAGTCATAGGAGAAGTATAAGGCCATGCATGATCAACACAAAACAGAGAAATTGTTCAAGGTGAGAGACTGAGTATGGCTTTAGTTGAACAAGGAGAGGCTACAGGGGCTTGGTAAGAAAATTAAGGCTTTGAGGTATGGTCCCTTTGAGACACTGGAGAAGGTGGGTGTTAATGCTTATCGATTTAGTTTACCACCGTATATGTGCATTTACTCAGTTGTGACTGTAGAGAATTTGAAACTCTATGAGGCTTCCATGCTAGATCAGGAAGAGGAACAAGTCCTACTTTTTGTGGAGGATTTGGTACTAGACGCTCAGGAAGAGTTAGCAAAAGATACAGTTTTGCAGAAGAGGTCTAGAACTACAAGATATGGACAACATGACCTTTGGAAAATTGGGTTGAAGGGATAACTTCCAGGCAAAGCTAAATGGTACACCAAAGGGAAGGTGGAGGAAAAATTTCCTCACCTCATTCAATAAAAAGATTTTGGGGATCAAAAGACTCCCAAAATGGGGAGGTGTGATCCATATTAGATAATTATATTATTTTTCATCCATACTGATAAATTTAGAGTGGAAAAAGTGGAGGAATCAACTCATGGGATTGCTTTTACAGCGAGACCTAGTTTTGGAAACGAAGTATGAAACCTTCCGAGAGCGTTTTGAGGCACCAAATGCCATTTTTTAGGGGGGAAACTTTGGCGCTTTAGTGCCACACATTTTCATGTTATTCTACACATATGGATCTTTCTAATGGTGCAATAAGTGCATCAATCAGAGTGTATGCAACCTTATGCCACTCAAAAGTTGATCTTCTTGTTTTCACACCTATAGTTTGGGAAGATGTCGCATCAACCCCCATTATTCATGGAAAAGGGGCCAGCCATGTGTTTTTGATGTAAAAGACTCTAGAAGAGTTTATATTATAACTCTAGTTAAGAGTTGATGTAGTCAAACTTAACCACTAGTAGGCTATTGGGTTGTGTTATAACTGGGCCACTTGGAGGAAGATGCATGCCATTCTTTAGAGAGAAATTTTTCCATAGCTGAGCAAAGATAGTCAGAAGAGATAGGAGGTAGAGCATAGAGAGAGGATCTGTGCACTGCAACATCCCATGGGCCACAGACATTACTTCTTTGTACCTACAACCATATTTCTAGATAGAGAAAGAGAGTGAATCGACCTTAGCTTCCAACCGGGTTTTCTCCCGAAGGGGTTTTACTAGACAACATATATTGTGTCTTGTGTGTGTGTGTGAGCTTATTTTTTCATTCTCTACTTTTTATGCATAATTTTCATTCGCATGCATGCACTAATTAAAATTAAATCTACAAATCTATAATTTTAATAGAACTGTAATAATGTAAAAAATTCAATATTTTTATATATTACTATCATAGTTGTTGTCAAGTGGAATATCCACTACAATTTACAGAACATTCAGTAATTAAACATATTTACCAGGAATTATTTCTCACCATAATTTATGCATTTTTTTTCATAAATTTAGGTAGGAGTAAAAGTAAATATGTTGTAAATAAATATTGTAACAACCTTAAAATTTTCAAATGTTGTGACCTGTCTTACCAACTTAGCTCCAATATTTTCAACTTCCTCTAATTCAACCTCCTTGGTTACTGTCACATGATCATTGACAATCTTAAAAGAACCATACTTTTTCTCCAAGATGACATTTAACCACTTTGCTTAAATTATTAAAGCGAATGGGCAACAAAGCAACAAGAGAAGACAACTTCATCTCCTTTCCAATGCTACCCAACGTGGAAAAAGTGGCAATTGTTGTCATCCTACCCATAGCATAGGCTATCCTCCTTAATTTTTTTTCAATGTATGTCGTTGTTTCTTTATGATCATGGCCAATATTTTCATCAAAGTCTCATCACAAAGATTCCAACATATCAAATATATCTTCGAAATACTATTGGGGTTAATCTCTCCTGAGGGACTTCACACCACATGAATATTGCTATAATAAGTGGTTGACTGGAATCTTCTTTGCTCATGGCTGATTGGAATCTTCTTTGCTCATGGTTGCCTAACAAGAGGCTGCTCCAAAGTTTATGAAAGAACAAACATCACTGAGAAATTAACATGTTTACATTCATGACTACAATTGGATGACTAATATCATCTTCTTCTTTGTTCATGCCTCTTTAAAACATACGATAGGTTTCTACCAACCAACATATCGAATGATACATGACTGAACTTACTACTAGCAAACTGAAATAGTGGATATGATAAGTAAACCTTCATTCTATTAGAAACTCCAACCAAGCTTATGCATTTCTTCATATCCTGCAAACTTGTCTTTGTCTTTTAGGCACTTGGACATACCATGCTTCTACTACAGCTTCATGACTCCTCATGATACACAAGAAGTTTCTATATGCTCCCCCTAAGGTCTTGTTGACTTCAATTTTTGTTGAAGTCAATTGTTGCTCTTTCCAAACATTGGTAAGTTGTTTTCTGATAGGAGCATCTTCCTTTCTCTTCCATACATTGGTGGGATGCTTTCTAATCTATGTATCCCCTTTTTGCTTCTTGTTTACTATACTTTGAATGACCTCCTCCATTTGACTGGTTTTCTTTAAAGAATTGAACAACTTGAAATATTTAGCCATGTGAATCAGATTGTTACATTTATAACATCTTATGTGACCAAGAAAGGGGGGATGAGGCTTGTGTCTTCTCATTTTGTTATCCACATATGACCTTTCCTTTACATAAAATGTACTCCCATTCTTATTTGCATAGGATTTTCAATCAACATCCTTATGGACAAAAGTATTGCATGAATAACAATAGCCATAAAAAGAACTTATGTATCAGATGGTAGATGACCTTTGTGAGGGGAGAGAACTTGCTTGATTACTAGCTTGAGAAGAATTTCTTTTCAGCTGCATATTCTGCCGATAAACCCTAATTTGACTCCTACAATCATCTGCAACATGTCCAACATTATTGAAAAAGTAACATTCAACATTATTCATCATTGGAACAAAGGAGTTGTTATTCGTCCTTTGAAACACTGCAAACTTGCTAAATTCATCTTTAGAAGTAGATGTCCTTCTTGTAGAAGTTACTTCCTTTGGCTCATTCTTTGGCTATTGGTTTTGTTGCTTGTTCTTGCTTACTCCTTGCTAATCATGATGTTAGCATTTTCTGCTATAGACCTTTTAGGTACAACTTCATTATCTCCTATAGAAGCCTTCAAGCTAGTTCTGCCATTTTCTAAATTATTTCTTGCTAAAAATCCTCAACTTCTAATCTTTCACATTGCTCTTTTCTTTCCTTCAACTAGCTTCTCATTACCTCCTCAACTCTATGTTGGGCCTTGTAATTACTATATTTTCTTCTAATCCAACCTCTTGAATTATTATGATAAATCATTGTTCTGGTTGGTTTTTATTTATAGTGTTTGTTCAATATGGCTTAAACTTTAGTATAATATATTTGCTTGCATGATTATGTTTTAATAAGATAAACAAATTATGTTTCTTTATATTTAAGCTAATAAATTGTTGGATGAGGCCATGTTGAAAACCAGATTGCGAAGATCTTTGGAGGATGACCGTGTTAAAAGAGCTCATTGTTAATTCAAGCGAACTTGTTCCTAATTGAAGAATTGGTTATGATGTAGATTTCTTGGTTCCTTTGTCGAAGATAGGAGAGTTAGTTTAATTTAAAAAGAACATTCTGAGAATCTTTGATTCTAATGAACATTCTTGATTCTGTGTATTTTCTATTATATCTCTCCTTTTTGTAATATAAAAACAAAGGAATGTACTTCTATTGGGGTTGAACTTTTTGTAAAATAGATAGAACTAAATACATAACTTTCGACTATAATCATTCCTTTTGAAGGATTATAATTCAAGGATTTCCTATTTAGCGTCAATGTTATCAATTATCCTTTAATCTGAGTTTCTCTTGAGCCAGATTGATTTTGGGTAGTTTGGCCCACTTCCTGGATGAAGCACTCTCTTTTTTGTATAAAGTAAATTAGATTGATATTTGTTGTTTCTTTTTTCTGAGAAAGTCTTTATGATAATTAGTTGTTAAAGATTTTTTTTTTATTGTTTCGATAGTAGTAGAATTCGTAGTATTATTTCATTTTGATTTTTCCTAGATAAATTAAGTTTTCTTTTCGATATTTCATTGTTGTTTCTTGAAGAATTATTGTTAATTAGATCATTTTTGGTATTCTTTCATGAATGGTTAAAACTTAGAATTAAGATTACTTGTGTTGTTTCTTAGCTAGAATGTTTATTCAATAGTTAGTTGCGCATTTGAATTTCCCTTGTGTAATGAGATTTGGTTTCATTAGGTAATTATGATTGTTTTGTTTGCATAAGAGAGATTTATACTTTAGATTTTCTCAGATAGCACTAGCATTAGTCCTTGGAGACCTCTTGCATAAACTTTGCTTACTACCTTGAGATAGAAAGACAGATTTCGTGGTTGATGGATTAATGTTTAGTACTTGATTGTTCTTAAAGAAATAAACAGTCTTGACATTTTGGCGTCGTTGTTGGGGAATTTGTCAAAAGAGAGTTATCATACTAATATTTGGTTGTAGATGCATAGTTGATTCCTTGGGGGTTGGATATTGAAGATAGAAGGTAAGAACCTACACACACACCCTTGAATAAACTTATGGTGGTGTCTGCCCTCAGTCAACAGTTTTAGGTCATTTAGAGTACATGACTAGGAAGGAAAATAAAGACAAAAATAAAAATGAAATAAATCCAAAAAATACTTTTCTGAGTAACAAAACCCAAGGTTCAGTTAGCCTTGGGAGATTGACCTTTATAGATTATATCATATGGAAAGTAGAGTCTCAAGCTTTAATAGACCCCAATCAGTAAGATCCATTAAAGGATTTGATTATGTTACTATTCTTATGGTAGAATCTTATTTTGCAGTGGAAGATGATATTCTTGAACGAATCTTAGGATTAGTAGGAAAATACGAAAGGAGTTTTCAATCCCCACTGATTTTACATCCCGAAATTCAAAGTAAGAGTGAGGGGTAATCTTGTAACTTAAGTGAAGGAGGAGAAACATGTAACTCGAATTTCCAATCTCCTGAACAAGAGCTTCCTTTAACACCAGTATCAAGGGAAGGAATTGTGGTTCCTGGATTAGGAAGTATTGTAATGCCTAAACCAAGCCCATTTCCTCAACATAGTACCATTCTAATTCAATTAATGCTTCTTGAATTTAAAATCCTAGAAGGACATTGGCAATTTTTTGACCAAATGGAATGACAAGTAAATACATTAGCCACACCTACTTCAACAATAGAATTTCCTATTTTTGATCCATAAGAAAATGCACCCATGAAAGCTATACCACTTCAAGGTCTTCCAAACTACCATGGAATGGCCTTAGAAGACCTTGATGCATTCTTCTTTTAATTTGATGTTTTTTGTCGTGGGTACAATTACACCAATGATCTACAAAAATTGGAATTTCTCCCCATAACCTTGAAGGGAGAAACATTACAATGATTCATGGGATTAGGAGGTGGTACCATTAATTCCTGGGATGAAATGAAGGTTACAAAATATTAGGACTATTGTTGATCCAGGGATTTAAAAGAAGAAATATTCAAGATGACTTATAAGGAGGACGAGATTTTAGAGGAATATATAAAACAATTTCATGATAACCTCTAGAGGTCACCATACACTACCCTTCCCAAGGAAGTATTGAAAACTACCCTTATTAGAGGAATGAAAGATGAATGGTTAGAAACACTCAATTTAATGGGGCAAGGAGATATTTCTAAGGAGGAATATGATGATATTATTAAATTTTGTATCAAGTGCTCTAGAGGAAGTGTAAGGAACAAGCATGGATTATGGGATCCCTTGAGTAGAACCAGCAGGGCTACTGGCAAAGGAGTTACTCGAGTAGAAATTGGTAACTTGTTAGAAAATTTCAACACTGATATCCTAGGTACTTTTACCACGTAACTAGATATTTTGTAGGCAAAAAAAAACAGGTAGAGGCAGAATAGGCATTGGCAATAGTTTGTCCCCACTGTCATCATAAGCACACTCATAAGGAATTTCCACTGGATGTTTTTGAAGTCTATGCTATCTATGTAAGGAGGATGCAACCGATTGTTTGCCATCCTTAGCGACATTAAAAGTTGTTTATAAGGAAGTTGAGGAAGAAGCCGAATCAATATACTTGGTGGCCCAACGATGACAATGGAAATATTGTCCCCTAGGTATGACTCAAGACTCTCATATGTTCTTTCCTAGTCAATATAACCAACAATATCTTAAACCAGGTTGATAAAGTCAACAATATCCTGGAACATCATGGAAAAGTTATCAATACTCAACACCATCTTGGTAAAATCAGCCATACCTTAAGTTTGCATGGAACAATCAATTGTACTTTGGATTGCCTTGGAAAAACACACAATACCTTTCCCAATGGCTGAATCAAGCTGCTTGGGGCCACTATGGCCTCAAAACTAGAAACACCCTTCTGAGCCAACTAACCAATCTCTAGGGGTGTTACCTTAGTTATAAACATCATCACAATTACAACCATCCAAACTACAACTTCAATTACCTTCGAACACCCCGCCACTGCTAATCCTCAACTTCTTGCACAAGCAAACCTTAATTTGAAGAATTGGCATGTTCCACTTCTAGAAATATAAGAAACATTTGATTTTTGTTTTTCCCCTTTGGAATGTAACCAAATTTATTAACACTTGGGGCGAATAATTTTTTCAGAAAGTTCCTCAAAAGAATGAAAAATTAGAAAATGGAAAACATACTAAGGAGCAGGATCAAGTTCAAACTGAAAAATTTTCAACAACTACGGCCTATGGTGAGTCAAAATCGCTTGTACCATCAACGTTAGACCCATTTCTTGAACCCATTAGAAGATAGATAGTAAATAAGGTTACTACTGTTGCTCCTCCATTTCTGGAAAGATTGACTGTAATTAAACAATCAACATATCCATAATTTGATTTAATATGAGAATTACAAAACTTTTGTATTAAAATCCCCCTCATGTGGGATATCAGAGATGTGCCTATCTATGAAAAAACTATTTAGGAATTGTGCATTAAGAACCCTAGAAGGAAGCCTAAGGATCCTCCTATCATCCATGTTATTGGAAAATTGTCTGATTTAATTTTAGGAAGCAAATTCCTATGAAGTATGAAGATCCCATAAATCCTGTAGTTAATATATAAATCAAAGGGGTCAATTTTCCAAATACCTTGGTAGACCTAGGAGTTGCTATTAATATTATGACATTAAAATCCTTTGATTTTCTTGGAATTCATGAGCTAAGACTGACTCCTCTCATGCAAACCTGTGACCTTTCATCTCCCTTTTGTCCTATTTTCCTTTTATTTCATAAACAAAATGTCAATTAATATATGTGTTATTTTGCATTCTTGCATAGTCCGGATCACTGGACCTTGGGGTGGATGTGGTTGATGTGTATACATGTATGATTGTATATGTGTTTGTCATGCATGTGTAATAGGATAGACATACATCGTGGTGGGAATTATGTAGTTTGTGTCATCATGATGTTGTTGGTACGTTATGAGGCTTATATGATTACCAAGATGGAGTAGAAGATGCAGATCATTAGAGCGAGATTACAATACTGGACCTCGGGGTAAGAGCATATCATCATGCAGGTTTGTATGTTGGGCATGCAAGTATGTTGGTTAATGGTCGTTTTAAGCATTATGGTTATGTATATTCCTGTCATTCTATTATTGTTGTGGTTACATGCATGATAGATGCTAGTTAATCAGTGCGGTCATATGCACATGCACTGGATAGTCATGTATGGTAGTAACTTGTTATTATATGCATTATGTCATATGCATGATGAGTATGTTCATTTTAGCTAAGATCTTGATGTTATTTTTTATCATGCTAATTTGAATTGGCTTGTGTAGATGGTTATGCTTATGATATTCAGGTATGAGTCAATATGCTTGTGGTATTGTCTCGCAATACTTTGGATTGACTGGAAGATGTGATGGACTCCCTTGAGATACATTGAGGTATGAGTTTGATTATGTCATCTATTTGGTTTATCTAACACTGCATGTTTACAATTTATTTGGATGTTTGACTCTTTACATGATATGGGTATGTGTCTATAATATTGCATGAAGGAATGTGTTATCACTCAGAATTCCACTAGGTTGTGATGGTGAAAAAATTTGAGGTAACCTCAAACCACTTGAGGATTAAAGTATGGCCCTTCAATATAGAGAGGGATCTCTCTATGACTTTGCTACTTAAGGTCACTATAGTAGCAAGTCACTAATATGCTCAATGGCCATATTTTTAACTGGGATGGGGTTTGAAAAAGGCTTGGTTGGGCAAGAGAGACAATCCATTGGGAGATGGAGTTGGAGTACATTAAAAACACAAAGATCCACAAGATGTCGGTTGCATGATCAATGAATGGTTAAGGAAAGGTATACAACTCTTTCTTAGACACTCAAATTATCAGAGGGTTGCAAGTTGAAAGGAGAAGACAATCCATTACAATTGGGCATGAAGGATGAATCCCATAGCAACTTTAGAGGGCATAAGTGATAATTATTTGAATATTGTGAAATAGAGCATCTAATGACGAATTTTAATTCATTATTCTCTACTCAAATACTGAAGAAAAAACATTCAATGAATCACTTAGTAAGGAACACAAACACATATAGAAGACATTGACTGGAAATAACTATTAGATGAATCTTTGTAGCCAAAGATCAAGTCCTCTGATCTTGCTTTTTATTGATTAAATTATGAAGCACAAAAGGTTCCAAGGACTCCTCAAGTTTGAATCTCCCTTTTCTAGTGTTAACCCAACTTATAGACATATTACATCATTTCAAGATTCATGGAATATGGAAATTTTTTAATATACCAAATATAACAAAATATTAGAAATATGTATATTTCTAAGTCTCATACTAGATCTAGAAAGTATTTCAACCAATTTCTAAAAATATGCTAAAGGAGTATTGAACTGCTGGCTAATATTATCAAGGTAAATCTGGAACCACTCACTGGTATCTTGGAACTTCCTACTGAAAATATGTAAATGTTTGATCAAAATTAGAAACCCCTGTTTCACTAAGTAGATAAGATATATGTTCATATTTGTTGCAAAAATAAGGAAATTTCCATCTAATTTTAACCCACATCCTCTTATAAAAAATGTCCAGTTGTAAGGAAAATATCTTCAACACATTACACAATCGATGCCAAAACATCTAGGTATATCGTTTGTAAAAACATAACACTGTTGAAACTATAGGCTGCCATAAGTCTAGGATTCAATCTATCTTTGACTACCATATGTTTTCAATTGTTTTCCTATAATCATGGGCATATATCTTCATCTGATTTATAAATTCAATATTGGTTCAAAAATTTGAAATGATGAGGTGGCTCATCAATTGATGATTACTCATTTCTAAGAAAATAAATCTGGCAAAGTCTTAAAAAATAGGGTCCAATTATCCCTTTGCATCTCCAAAAATGTGATAGATGTGTAAAGTATGAGAGAGGTTTTTTTTTTAATGAACCCATTCCCAACAAAAATCCTCTTTTGGTTTTCAAAAATTCGTTTCCAGTTTTTTGGAAACGCACCAAAATTTATTGTCTTTGAGAGGAAAAAGACAGTCTTAAAAAACAATGTTTTGTCATCATGTTCAAAATAGTAAGTTCACCATGGATATCAGGCTTGATTAATCAAAAGTGAAGCTTGGTGCATGAGCTTTATCATGATCAAAGCCTCTTATCATTTCCTCAATCATGTCATTAACTTTGATAATGATTATCACATTTGGAGGTGGTAAATTCAACAATTCTTCATTTCGGGAAAATTTAATAACATGTCATGCTAACTAATTTATTAGCAACATCTGTCAAATGATGATAAGTTATGCTACCAAGTGATTTTCCAATGCTTTCTTGTTCAAAAATTAAGACATTCACTGACATTTAATTTGTTAGCACTTTTCTTTTTGAATCATTAAAACAAAATTGACAAATTATCTGTCAACATGTCCAAAAATTGTTTAAAATTTAGAACACCAGATTACATTAAGTTTCCCATGAAACTGTAAATTATGATAACAATCAGATCCAACGGGGATGTTTTCACCTTGTGAAGTAGCAAAGAACACCTGTAGACCAAGTGCCTATCCATCATTGATCACTAACAATTGAAACCAATCAACTACTCATTGCTAAAAACAAGATTTCGACTATAATCAAGTCCACACTTAAACTATGGTGCAACCTGAAACACATGCTGATTACAATGTTGAAAGGATGCTCAAAGTGCGAGCTTATTTTTCATACAACTTCCTACACTAAACTGTTGAAAAACTACTGAATCAAATACTACAAAAATGCTAATGCAACCAGTCAAGTAGTTGTTGAAATAAGTGGATTGATTGATTGTGCTTGTACCAAATGTAAACTGGACAATGTAATGCTGGTGGCAACTAATGATAATTTAGGTTCTCATAGTGAAGAGATAGCTGGAAATTTACGTTGAAAAATCCTTCGATATGGACAACAACAAGATCATATAAAACATATTTTGTTTGTTGATCCTCAAGATATTCTATGATTAGCTTATCTTGTTTTTACTGCTCGTATGTGTTCTCTTCCTCAACGCATTGTTTCAATTGTAAATTGTGAAAGTTGTGTTAAAAAACAAAACGTTCTTCAATCATGACAACCAAGGGAAGCACTACCTCCCGTTGTTTCAATTGAAAGTTTTGAAAATGCTACTTTGATATTGGAAATCTTGGGACTCTATTTGAATTTGTAAGGCTTCAAGATATTTTTCAAGTGTCTCAGCAAATGGTTCTAAGAAATGAATTTTATCCTTGAAACTACATTTTCATGACTTTAAATAAGTATGTAAGAAATTTGAGAAAGCTTAGTCAAATTGATCATCATCAAACATATCTCAATATTCTTTAAAATATTCAATAGAAATAGGGTCTACCACATAACCTGTTGTTCTAATTGATAAGGCAATTATATTGGTACTTTAAGCTCTGAATCCTTTAAATAGTGGATTCATGATGAATACTCTGACCTCTAGATCTTGACAATGGAGTCACCAAGTGAATGATGCACAACCACCTTTGTGTCTAACCTTTGTTCACCATTAGAAATTAGATCTGATCTTTGTCGTTCTTTGCTAGGGAAGATTCAACCTTCGTTCCTCGGCAACGGTGCCAAGATTTATCACTCAATGTTTTAGCAAGTTGTGAAGGTGAAAAACCCTAGGGTAACCTCAAACCACTTTAGGATTAAAAGTTGGCCCTTTAATCTAGAGAGGGATATCTCTATGGCTTTGCTACTCAAGGTCACTACATTAGCAGTTCACTAATACATTTAGTGGCCATATTTTTTGATTAGCTTGGGGGCTAAAAAAGGCTTGGTTGGGAAAGGGGCGATGAAGTTAGAGTACATGAAAAACACAAAGTTCTGCAAGATGTCAGTTGCATGATTAATTGATTGGTCAAGTCAAGTTAGACAACTCTTTCTTAGACACTTAAATTATCATAGGGTTGCAAGTTGAAAGGAGAAGGAAGTCCATTGCAATTGGGAATGAAGGATGAATCCCAGAGTAACTTTAGAGGGAAGAAGTGATAAGTATTTGAATATTGTGAAATAAGGCATCTAATGATGAATTTTAACTCATTATTCTCTACTCAAATATTGAAGAAAAAAAATTCAATGATTCACACAGTAAGAAACACAAACACATATAGAAGACACTAACTAGAAATAACTATCACATGAAACACAAAAGGTCCCCAACACTCCTCAAGTCAAAACCTCTCTTTTCTATTGTTAATCCAACTTATATACATATTACATTGTTTCGAGATTCATGAAATCTAGAAAATATTTAATATACCAAATATAACACAATTTTAAAAAATATGTATATTTCTAATTCTCAAACTCGCTCTAGAAATTATTTCAACCATTCATTTCCAATCTGCTGAAGGAGTCTTGAACTGCCTGTTGATATTAGGGAGGTAAATCTAGAACCGCTCACTGGTATCCTGGAACTGGCTACTGAAAATCTACAATTGTTTGATCAAAATTAGAAACCCTTGTTTCACTGAGCATATTAGCTAGTTGTTCATATTCGTTGCCAAAATAAGGAACTTCCCATCTATTTTAACCCACATCCTCTTATAAAAATGTCAAACTGTAAGGAAAATATCTTTAACACATTACACAATCATTACCAAAACATTTGGGTATATCATTTGTAAAAACATAACACTGTTGAAATTATAAGCACTGTAATAAATATGGGATTTAATCTATCTTTGACTGCCACATGCCTTCAAATTTTTTCCTATAATGCTGGGCATATATCTTCATTCGATTTATAAATTCAATATTGGCTCAAAAAGTTGAAATGATGAGGTGGCTCATCAAGTGATGATTAGGCATTTTTAAGAAAATAAATCTGGTGAATTCCTATAAAATATGGTTCAATTATCCCTTTGTATCTCCAAAAAAGTGATAGTTGCATAAAATCTGAGAGAGATTTTTTTAAATGAGCCAATTCCTAAAAAAATCTCTTTTGGTTTTGAAAAATTAGTTTCCAACTATTTGGAAACCGCGCCAAAATTTATTGTCTTTGACAAGAAAAAACAGTCTTAAAAAAAACAAAGTTTTGTCATAGTGTTCAAAATAGTAAGTTCGCCATGGATCTCTTGCTTGATTCATCAAAACTAATCTTGGTGCATGAATCCATCTTGCATGAGCTTTATCATTATCAAAGCCTCTTATCATTGGCTCAATCATGTCATTAACTTTGATAATGATTATCACATTTGGCGGTGGTAAATTTAACAATTCTTCATTTCGGGAAAAGTTGGTAACATGTCACACCAACTAATTTATCAACATCATCTTTCAAATGATGATAGGTTATGCTTCCAACTGATTTTCCATTACTTTCTTGTTCAAAAATTAAAACATACGCTAACATTTAATTTATCAGCACTTTTACTTTTGAATTGTTAAAACAACGCTGACAAATTATCTGTTAGCGCATCCCAAAGCTATTTAAAATTTAGAACGCTAGATTACATTAAGTTGCCCACGAAACTGTGAACTGTGATAACAAAATGATCTTGTGTTAAGACGATTATACTAACACAATGTGTTGAGACAGTTAATATGCATTTGAGTGAAAATGGGTGCTAGTTATAGTATGAATAATGACTGTGAGTTGATTATGGCATGGCTCTTATTCTTGGTAAAGGTTGATTTCAAATTAATAGACATGATGCCTTGATCTTTGGAACATGTGACTGACGGGAAAACATGCTTGGTATTAGCATGACAAGGTAATAATTGATTTGTTTATATAAATAATAACTAGGTGATGTGATATCACATAATAAGACTCAATTGCCGCAAGGAAAAAGTTAAAAAGGAAGGAATTAGGTGAGAATTCCTTTGGCTATGCTTGGAAACCAGTTCCAAATGAATGAGTGCTTTGCGTGAATACAAGAAGTCTTCTAAACCTTGATTTTGTTTGAAATTATGTGGATATGTGCTATATTCATGAACCTGTATTTGACAGGTATAACAACAAGTTTCCAGTTATGGTTGGATCCATCAAGGAATTGGAGTCCCATGAGAGATGATATATCTACGTGTTCAATTACAGGCCAACATGCTGGGTGAAACAAGGTAAGGTGACTGGTATATTGTTATTTTTATTTATGCACTAACAATTGTGTATTTATGGTGGTATGATGTAGGGGATTGTCTGATAAAAGAGATTGCCATGAAATCTTGAAGAAGGCTTGGGTTGATATTTTCTTTGGAAGTATAGAGAATCCATGGGGATTGAGTCATGGTGTATGTTGAAATTTTTGTGCTTTTGGTGCCTTTTGATTTGTTTGAGCTTGATTTCTAGTTTTGTTTATGTATGGTGCATGTTTTTGGTGTCATATTACTATTGGTTTTCATGGTTTTCTTCTTGTTTGTTTCTTGTTCTTGCCTTTTATGTTTTAAGAGTCTTTGGAATTGGTTGGGGAAAGAGGAATGTTAATGGAGCTTAGGAAGAGATGAATGAAACCCAATAGGTATTGTAAGACATAGATGAAGCTCGGTGCATGAGTAAAGAGCAGCTGAAGGCGAGAATATGATAGCCAACTAGGCTGGTTGGGTCCATTAGAATAATGGATGGTGGAAGGGTAGACATTAGAAAGGTAACATGAAAGGTAAAGTATATGGATTTGAGGCATCAGATGCCTTGGCTATGTTGGGAACTGTTGTACTCAATGTTGTGTATCCGTTGCATGGATAAAAAAAGTTATCTTAACCTTGGCCTTATGATATTTGGTAATTATGTTGTGGTCATAATAATGCTAATGTCTATATATGTATACATGTATGCATGTATGTTGTTGTCTGACAAGGTTGTCAGGGATCATGATTGTCTTATGCTAATGTTTATATGTATATATGTATTTATATGTATATATGTATGTATGTATCTATATGTATATATGTATGTATGTATGTTGTTGTCTAATAGGGTCGTCAGGGATCATTCTTGTGGAGGAATAATTTCTTATGCAGGTGAATGGCATGAAGAGGTTCCTGGTATTATGAGGAATCAAGCGGGTAGAGTAGCCTCATAGATCTATGAGGTCAATATCATGTGGATATGATTGATATTATATGCTTATACTATGTCTATGTTTATGCTATGGATATGTTATGTTGAAGGATACATCAGTGGAATGAAAGCAGTGCAATCTGTGACATGCTATGACAAGCATGGATAAGTGGAAAGACACTAGAAACTAGCTTTCTTGGTAGAGACAATGTGGTCTCCAAATGTATATTTGGTGTTGTGTACATGTTTCATATGTGGTGTTGTGTACATGTTGTATATGTGGTGTTATGTACAGATGGTGTTGTGTACATGTGGTGCAGTGTACACGTTGTATAGATGGTGTTATGTACATGTTGTACATGCAGTGTTTTGTACATGTGGTGTTGTGCACATGTTGTAAATGTGGTGTTATGTGCATGTAGTGTTGTGTACATATCGCATATGTGGTGTTGTGTACACATTTTTCAGGTGGAGTTGTGTACACATTGTGCAGGTGGTGTTGTGTACAGGTGGTGTTGTGCACATGTTGTACATGTGGTATTGTGTATATGTCATACATGTTGTGTGGTGTATAGGTGGTGTTGGGTTATGTGTATTATGTAATCATTGTGTTGCGACATGTATATTTGTTGTGTTGTACTATGTGTAAGTATATGTATTTGATTGTAAACTAGTGTAGGTGTATGTGTGGTGTTGTACACCAGGTATAGGTGTATCTGTCATGTTGTACACTAGGTGTAGGTGTATGTGTTGTGCTGTACATTATGTATGTGTATGTGTTGTACAATGTGATGGGTCAGGTAGGTAAGGGACTATCTGGGCCCTTGTTGTTGATATTGAAGGTTGAGGTGGTTTAGTCTCTGGATGCCCTTATTGCTGATATTGAGGCTTGAGTCATTTTAGTATATAGATTCCCTTATTGAAGGAGGAGGCGATTTAGTCTCCAGATTCCCTTGTTTCTTGAAGAGAAGAGAAGGTAATGCGTGCTTACTAGGTTTGGAAAACCAAACCAATGTGTATACGTGGTCAAAGAGAAGAGAGAACAGGTTGCTTGCAGATTTTGGCAATTGATTAAGTGTGCGTATGAAAATGACAAAGAACAAAGGAGCAAAAAAGAACCATTTGAAAGATAAGTATCAATATTTTATTTCATTTTTTAACTATGCATGTGATTTATGATTCTGATTTATGATGGTTGCACTTTGAGCTGACTGGATGTGATATGTTTATACATGATGATTTTATCAAAGAGCTAGTTTGAATTGTTGTGATAGAAAGTAAACATAGTTTCAAGTGTGCCTTATTAATGGATCACTGATGAGGTATGATTTGAATTTATTTCAATTCCTTTTTAGTCTAATGGAAATTATGTGCTTGGTACAGGAAAGCAAGGAAATGCATGTTTTGGGTGGTTAAAAATTATTGCAAGAATTAACAACAACGACAAAAGGAATTGGAACATGCACCAATATGGTGGCAAAACATTTAGACATAGGGCCAGTTTGGGACATTGGTACCAATAGTGTCAATTGGTTTCCATGAGCATGCTATGACCGATATGATGGTTTGATTCAGGGATATGCCTTGGTTTTTGGACCTTATGATGTGAGGAAACCTTGCCAAGGGATGGATCACACGGAAGGGGATGCCAAGGAACTTGGAAGGTGAGCGGCTACATGGAAGGGGGTGATCAGATTGCCTGAGGGACTGTGTAGTAGAGAAGAGAAGGCCGGGGGATGGATTTTTTTTGGTCATTAGCATTAACAGATGGAATCAAATGCACATTGGGAGTGTGCCTTGGAACAATGAGCTGATAATTGTTCACTGAGGGAACATGTAGTACAAGGATCGTAGTGCTGGACATTGGATGCAGGTTGAATTTGGCAGTGGAATCTGAACTTCCTAGGAAGGAGGTGAATCCTAATATTACTTTGAGGGTGGAGGTGTGAGCCTCTAGATTCCCTTGTTACTGATGGAAGCATCATTTTATTTTATTTTTTGGTGAGAGCAAATGCACATATGTATATATGTGTATTTTATTGTAAATATCGTATCGAGTTGGATTTGTAAAGCTCCATGGATAATATGTTTATTTGTTGGCTAAAGCAAATGTGCATAAGCATATATGTTTTTTATTGTAAATATCGTAATAAGTTGCGTTATAAAGCTCTAGTAAGCGGTATGATAGTCATATTTGTCATGTTGGTCATAGTTTGTAGTGGTCGTTATTGTAAATATTGCATCGAGCTAAGTTATAAAGCTCCATAAGCAATATATTTTGTTTTCAATGGTTTGTTGGTCGTAAGTGTCATAAAACACCGAGGACGATGTTCCCTTAAGGTGGAGGGGTTTGTAACAACACCGGGTTAAAATTTCATGTAATAAAAGTAATAAAGGAAAAATAAGACCAAGGTCATGGGACACGTATTCCAAGTTGAATGTTAAACATCCTAGTGGGTGTCACTTCGATGTATTATGGCTAAGGAAAAATGACAAAGGAAAAGAGGCATTAATTGCATTTTATTTATGAAATAAAAGGAAAATAGAAGAAAAGGGAGATGAAAGATCACAAGTTTGCATTGGAGGAAACTAAAGGAAAAACAAAGGAAAATGAAGAAAATAGAGGCCTCAATGATAAAAAGGCACTTGAGGATTAGCTCATAGCTTGTTTTCAGTTTAGCTTAGGTCAAGTGAAAAATAGAGAGAAGAACACCAAGAGGAAAAGGCAAGCAATCAAGAAAAGGAAGGCTAAGGAAGGACAACGAAAGCAAGGAGAAGGTTGGATCAACAACTTTTTTGCAGGTAACCGGTTGCATGTGTGATTTCCTAGATGAGGGGAATGCATGGTACATGCATTTAGTTATTTGGTTCATTTATTGTCATTGGCATGGGTTTCTCCTAGTTTTGACAGTGGTTTAACCCTTTCCTTTCCATTTTTGGATAACCATGGTGTGATGTGATTCTTTTCTCGATTGAGATTTGCATTTCCGGAAGGTTTTGGAACTGGGTGAGGTGGTCTCAGGAAAATTCCCAAGGGTTTGAGGTGGAGATGGTTTAATATCTAGGGCCCTTGAAATGTGGGTGGAGAGAAGAAAATTCCTCAAGGTAACAATGAAGAAACTCTAAGGCATCCAAGCTTGTTTTTGGCATTGTGATCTCTTGACAAGTTTTGGCGAGATTGTGGTAGCCTGAGGTGGAGGTGGTTTAATCTCCTGGAATCGCTGGTTGATTATGTCTTTATTTATCACAATCATGCTTGGAATATGGCATGAGGATGATTAGCTGAAAGAAATATTTGGTTTAACTCAATCTATGGTTGTGTGGTACGTGGAAGTCCCTGACTTGGTTGGTTTTTGCATCAATTAATAAGAGTTATTTTCCTATTGTATTCTATGAGTACTTGTACTTATTATTATGTGAATTTGATGATTATTCTATCATGGTTATTATTCTGGTTATATGTTGGTTATAAGCATGTTCCATAACAGGTTCTAGCTATGGCTCTTCATATGTTTTGATTAATTTATGAATGGTTAATGAATGCATGATCTAAAAAAATGTTATTGTAGCTATAATGAGAGTGAATTACACCTTCTTGGTGAATATCAGATAAGTTTCAGACTCCTACATTCAGATATGCATTCATGACCTATATATTTAATATTCATCATATGTCTGACGAAATGACTATCATGGTTAGGCCTAGTTAGGTCAAGTTTCTGATTCAAGTTTATATGTTTAGCCCATTCATTGAGCTTCTTATCATTTTGGAAAGCCTTAGGAAGTTTTGGGTAGTGGTTTAGAGGTTAGCCTACAATTGTGGCTCATATTTCAGGAAAACATGCTCTGAACTGAGTAATTTGGGTCACAACCACATGGAGCAAGGCTTGTGAGTGTGGTTGGAAGCCTTCCACTGCATGGATGTAATGTCAAGGGTGTGATTGGGAGTCTAGGTCACTAAAATGAAGTTCCAGCTTAGGGATTGACCACCTGGGGTATTTCTTTAGCTCCTAGCTGACATGTAGTCCCTGTAGGATGTCATTTTGTGGTAAGTAGGTCTCAATTGTATGCCCTGCTTCCTTAACTGGAGCTAGGAGGCCAATTCAGGTCATAGTGGCACATCGTTTCACATTTACTCGAAGGGCTTGTAAAAGCAGGTAAATGTGGGGTGGGGGGTTACAAAGAGGTATGTTTAGAGTTGCGATAACTTCCAAAGGATGGGAAACCCCCTTTAATCTCATGAAATGCCTCTCCAGATGCAGCTGGTGCGAGAGCCATTTGAAAGGTGAGCTATGGATTTTGTGGGCTTTATTAACCCTTCTTCAAAGTAGAAAACATATATTTTAGTTTTTATTGATTACGTGATGAAGTGGGTAGAGGCGATAGCTATTTCAAGAGCCACAAAAGAGGTAGTTACTTATTATTCGAACTTCTTGCCATATATGGCCTACCCATAGAGCTCGTTATTGATGGAGGATCGTAATTTACAGCTCACAAAGTTTCAGCGACATTACAGAACCATCATATTAAACACAAAATTACTTTGCCATATCATCCACAAGAAAATGGCTAGGTTGAAAGTACAAATAAAGTTTTGGAGAATATTTTGAAAAAAAAATAGTGGATGCTAGCTACTGGGATTGTGCTCTTAAGATCCCTAATGCCTTATGGGCTTATCATACCACCTGACATAACACCATAGGATTTTCCCCTTACCATCTTGTATATGGTAAAAGTCCAATCTTACCAATCAAGTTTGAAATTAAGACTCTGAAGACCACCAGTGAAGTTAATTTGGACCATTTAGAAGCACAAAAACAGTGCTTGGAATGACTTAATGAATTAGACAAAATGCACCTTGTTGATATTCAACAAGCATCTATAGTCCGGTAGCAAAGGGATAAATGACACAATTGTCTCATTAAAATAAAAAAAAAAACCTTTGAAAAGGACAACTGGGCATTACTGTATGACTCTAGGTTCAAAAAATTCCCAGGAAATCTTCAAACTAAATGGTTAGGTCCTTATGAGGTAGGTGAAATATATGATAATGGGACTATGCACCTCACCATTATTGATGACTTTGGTATTTCCTTTCTTGCCAATGGTCACTAGTTATGTCTATACCATCAACAAATCACAAAGGATTATTTTCCTCACAAAGTTATAGATGATGCAAAGTTGCAGATTGTAGGTGGGCAGGGGAAAGTCCCCAAGCCTACAACAAGATCAATTGCTTCTTATTTTTTCTTAATTAAGAAAAAGAAAAAAGAAAAAAAATGAATATTGAGATTTTTCTTTTATGTTGTTGTTTGGCTGCTTTTTTTTTTTGATTGAATTTGTTTTTTTTATGAGTTTTTCTTCTATGAATAATTGGTTTTGCCTTAAGTCACAACCATTGTACCTAAGTCGCACCTATTATTTCCTAATCTGCAACATTTGTTACCTTGAACTATCGTTGTTGTTACCTTTGGTACAACCGTCATTCCTTCACTCAAATTTGAACAAGAGTATTGCTATTATGTATTTATGATATTTTTGGGTAAATAATATTTTGACCCATATTTATAATGATTATGATTGATTGAAGAGATTTCCTTTTTTCCTTCCATTACTCACTTCCCATTTTTGATAGTTAGGTGAAGGAAGGAAAATATGCTATTTTTTTCCTAATAATTCGAATCATTATTACATTCATGTTGGTTATTTTTTTAGTACCTTTTGAGAAATCTGTGTTAATTATCATTAAGGCATTTCTGGCATGACTATGGAGGTCCATTCCCATACGAATGTCTATTAAATAGTAAAAATAACAATAAAGGTGTTAAATATTATGTTGGAGTTTTGTGTTATTCCCTAGAACGCTCCGTCTTACTTCACATTAAAATATCCATGACAAAGGGACCCTGATGAGAGATATGTTCAAAAACCAAACCCACAAATTAAAATAATGTGCTTAAAGGAATAAAACTTCTATACCATCCACTTTCCATAATTTAAAATTATTATATACACTAAATCTTTAATAGGAAGTTGGAATTACAAGCAAACCATCGAGGTATTGAACAGGCTTGCTAGCAGCAAGGCCATGCTTGTACGGCACCAAGGTAAATATGTGGGGGTACTGAATAGGCCTATTGGCAGCGGGGCTATGTTGGGTAAAAGAAGATAGAAAGTTAGCACTATATCATTTACCCCAAGAAAGGATTTTTTCATATTCAATCACCCTCACTACCATAAGTTAAGGCTAAGGATAATGAACACCATATTTTGGCTTTTGGGGAATGACTTGAAATTTCTCATAAAAACTAATGCCTTGCTGTTATACTTTGAATATGTTACTACATTATGGGATGTGGGACCCCTAGAAGTTTTCACATATTGCTTATATTGTTTGAATTATTATCAACTTGCTACAAAAAGGCTGTCTATCTATCTATCTATATATATATATATATTGATTTATTTATTTATTAACTACTAACATTAATGGAATGCATCATTTGAATATCCTTTTCCTGATTTTTGGCATTTATTCACACTCTTCAATTACTATCATGTCATTATTATTACTAACGAGTGTCATGTAGATTAATTATTATAAAAATATCTTGCACATTTCTCAGCGATCTCATGATCTAATCATTGAGTTTGCAATAGTGGCTAGATCAATATATCATGCGATAAGTTATATCAAGGTACGATTTTTATTCTCGGAATTTGAAATGACCATATTGTCAACCTCTCCTTTCCATTCAAATTAATTTACTCTCCGGCCAAGGACGAACGTTATTATTTTTTTTTTTTTGGAGGGGGGAGGGTACGAAGTCATAATGTAATTATTTTTTATTGTTACATCCACATGTTGTGCCATTATTCCCAAGCTACTACTATACTTGTGATTATGAAAGTCAGAAAGCTAGCATAACCAATTTAGTGATTCACAAAGTTCTGTAACAATTCTTGAACTCTTGAAGCAAGTTGTAGGCACAAGTAGGGTGGGAAGTCGATTAGATATCAGCCGAGTCATCTCCAAGCTACATATGAAGCATGTTGTATTTTGAGTTGGGTAGAATGGGTGCATTATTTTAGAAAAAATTAGGGTTTTTACAGAGAAGTTGCATTAGAATTCATGCAAAACTTGAACAAGGGAATGATGATGGTAAATAATTTGCAGGTTAAAGTAGATGAAGAAGCTATAGATGAGGTTATAGGGCTAGTGTTAAGTTATGGTATATTATATGCTTATAATAGTTTACTTATTTTCTTATTATATTCCATAGATTAGAAATCACATGTACATAAAGTAAAGTGCAGATAGAACATTAAACGATCGACAAAAAACAAGCCAAGACAAGAGACACAAGATGTGGCGGCTAGCCAGGGACAAACCCCACAATGTGTGGGGAAACCCTTTGATCAAATCTTCTTTTATATTCAATAATTTAGCAGAGATAAATAGTACAATAAATCTGATTTATACAACAGTAGCAAACCCTAGATCAGCAGCATCAACATTAGCGACTTCATCATCAAAATAGGGCAAATGATATCTCACAAACTGACCGTCGGATCGGCATGATTCCACCACCAAAAGTTGTAGCTTCCAGAGGAGGTTAGGATGAACCTATAGCGTAGTTCATATGAGGAGATATTTTAGTCCACGTAGGTCAATCTTTACTTTTGCAGTTGTAGCTTCAGTTTCGGCAGCTTCCTGCTTCAAACTAGGGCAGTCGATATCTTACAAACCGTCCGTCGGATTGACTTGATTCCACCACCAAAATTTGCGGATTTCAGAGGAGGTTCAGATGAACCTACAACACAATTCAGTTGAGGAGATATTCTAGTCCACGTAGGTCAATATTTGCTTCTATAGTTGTAGCTTCAGTTTCGGCAGCGTCAGATTTCACATGTGTGAGAGAGAGACCCTTTTCTGTGTAGTAGAGAAGAGACACTTTTCTGTGTAGTAGAGAGAGAGAGATGTGATGAGATGAGTGAGCCCAAATGAGGAAAATTCCTCTTGTATTTATACACAACGTTGGTGTTTGAATAGATGCGACTGTTGGCCTTCTGAGCCTACATGAGTTGTAGGTTGGCATGATAATAATTCCATAATCAAAATAAATTCATATCTCCATGAATACTTATCAGAATCAGATGATCTTTATATCAATACTACACCTCTCGATGAGAGGAATCTAATAAAAATATTATCAGCCATGAATAATATGACCCACATGAATTTTTGTCCTAGTTGCCAATTTTAACACTCCCTCTCAACTAGGGAGAACTTCATTTTCAATCTATCTATCGGTCGTTGCTATTCATCCATCAAATTCACTGCCCTGTACAAATTGACCCTTGCCCTACTCTACTATATTCTGCCTATTCTGATTTGTCTTATTCTACCCTGTACTGATCTGTATTGTTTTTCTCTGTTCTGCTCTACTCTTTCATTGTTCTATTCTGCTCTGATTTTGTGTGAATTATGAAGAAGAAGAAATGATCGAGGATGTATCATGCTGACTCAAATTCAGTCTCAGAGTATGTACCACTGGTCGCAGACCAGTCTCAACCAACCCGAAGTCAACGTCATAGTGAGTACAAATCCATTGGTCTCAGACCAATATCATCCTCAACTGACTCAAGGTCAGTCTTGGAGTGCGTACCACTAGTCCCAGACTAGTCTCAACCGACCCAAAGTTAGCTTCATAGTAGGTACCACTCCTACCACTGGTCCCAGACTAGTATCGTAGTCTTAGAGAGTGTACCACTGGTCCCAGACCAGTCTCAACTAACCCGAAGTCAGTGTCATAGTATGTACGATTCTCACTGGTCCCAGACCAGTACTGCACTGACATGAAGTCAGTCTCAGAGTATGTACCACTAGTCCCAGACCAGTATCAACTGACCCGAAGTCAGCGTCATAGTATGGTACAACTCCTACCACTGGTCCGACACCAGTATCATTAATCCCAGATCAATGGAGGTCATCCTACCTTAGGGAGTACGATACATACAACGATGTGTCCATCAGTACTACTATGGTCCCTAACTTCATTTCCCTACTCATTGATCAAATAAGAGGTACTTCCCATGAGTCCCAGACTGCATGGGTAGGATGCCTTGATAGGAGAACTAATCAATCCTGTCCTCACAGGAGAACACATCAATCCTGCTACGATTGCCATGGAGAACACATCAATCCAGGCTTCCATGGAGAACACATCAATCCAGGCTGCCATGGAGAACACATCAATCCAGGCCTCATAGGAGAACACATCAATCCTACTACAATTGCCATGGAGAACACATCAATCTAGGCCTCATAGGAGAACACATCAATCCTGCTACAATCGCCATGGAGAACACATCAATCCAGGCCTCACAGGAGAACACATCAATCCTGCTACAATCGCCATGGAGAACACATCAATCCAGGCCTCACAGGAGAACTAATCATCCTGCTACACATGGGAGTGAATCATCCTATTCCACAAGAGAGTGAATCATCTTGTCCCACAAGAGAGTGAATCATCTTGTTCCAGTGCGCACCACCAAGGGAGGGTGAGTCACCCTATGGTCGTATGTTACTCTAGTAAGAACTGCAAGCCCTCAAAGCTCCCAATGCTCAATGTATGCAACATGCAAGACCCTTGTACAAGGGTTTCTTGATGACTCCAAGTCATTTGGTAAAATCACAGATTAGATCTTTCCTCGGGGATTTGACAAGGTGTATCAACCTGTACATCATCTTAATGCGATGGAGCCTCCTTGCTCATCGATTTACCATATCCCAGATGATGTTTATCTGCTGGAGCAATTGACGAATACAAGATTCCTCAATAATTGAATCCCACCTCTAGTTGTTACAAAGAATCACAGTGGTATGTGTTCAAACAACTCACTGAAGAGCTTCCCCAACCAGACAGCTTCATACGAGATCATACTCGTAGACATGTATCTGGTCTCAGTGGTGCTTATGGCAATCGACTTTTGCTTCCTCCTCATCCATTATATCGAAGCATAATCGAAAGAGAAACAACACTAAAAAGTGCTCCAATGATACTCCACACTACTTGCCTAATCAACATTTGAATAATCATGCAGTTTCATATTTTCGGTAGTGTATCTCAATCCATTAGTAATTTTGCCACAAAGACATCTTAGAAGATTCTTGGCATCAATCCAGTGAGGCTCAACCAAATATGGGCTCACAATGCTAACTGCAAAACATATGTTCAGACGGAGGTTCACTAAGAACATCAATGTGAATGAGTTTATGAAACTCAAAGGCATTTCCCAAATCTAGTCCGACATCACTACCATATAACTTCTAAAAGTTAAGATCCTCGAGGTAGTCATAGGCTTGCAATCCATCATACCAAATATTTCCAATATCTTTACCACATATTTTCCTTGAGATAGGAAAATTTCCCCTGGCTTCTGCCATACTTGAAGTCCTTGGTCCTTCAATTCAAATTCATAAGCCAACTCCCTCTTACGTTTGTGAATGAGATGGTGTGCACCTATTAGAAAGAGGTCATCCACATATAACACCAGTATGAGAGGCTTGTCATCTTCAACCTTAAAGTAAAGGTTAGGATTGGCTTCACTCCTAGTGAATCCCAGCTTCATCAAGTAGTTATTGATCCTCTCATACCATGCTCAGGGTGCTTGCTTCAGCCCATAGAGAGCCTTCATCAACCTGCATACATGAGATTTTCTATCATAAATCTCAAATCCTACGGGTTTCTCCACATAGACCTCTTCTTTGATCGAACTGAGCAAGAATGTGGTCTTGACATCCATCTGATGCAAGTTCCATCCTTGTGAAGCCACAAGGGCTATGATCAAGCAGATGGTCGTATATCTAGCAACAAGTGAAAATATCATAGTCTATACCTTCCTTCTGGGATAAACCATGAGCAACAAAACGAGCCTTATACTTTTCCGTACTTCCATCTACTGCATGTTTTATCTTGTAAAGCCATTTTGAAGTAACAATTGTCTTGTCCGGGGTCTGGGAACTACTTCCCAGACATCATTCTCCATAATAGACTCATATTCTATGGTCATAGCATCCTTCCATACTTAATGCTTGACGACATCTGAGAATGATGAAGGCTCATTTTGTATGATCGTGCTCATCATGGTCAGGTATCCCTAATACCTGTTAGGTTTCTTACTTTGACAGAAGGTTCCTCAGGGTGTAGCATGTCTTTCAGCATCATCAAGTATCTCCCTAAGCCATGAAGGCCTCTTCCTAGAAGAGGAAGGCTCATGTGGATGAGGATCAATCGGATCCATGGGTTCTTCTACATCAGGCATTGATTCATCATCCTTTTCTTTCGGTTCCCTGGTGTCGGCTTCTTGAGAGATCCTCAAAGTTGGAAGATTTTCCACCTTTCTAAGAGCCATATCTTCATTAAAGGGACATCATGACTAATCATTACTTTCCTTTGACTGGCGGTGAACATTTCTTCAGGAGTTTTGGAACACAATGCTTGATGAGGTCATCGATTTTGTACACATATGACGGTGTTTGTAGTTTCAACCCATAGAAACTTCAGAAGTCTTTGATCATGTAGCATGGTCTGGACAGCTTCACAATTGTGCAATTCTTCCTTCCCGCCACACCATTCTGCTCAGGAGTATGTGGTGTAGTAGTCTCCCTCTTAATGCCAACCTCAAGTATGCTTGAGTGAACCAACTGTAATATATCGGAGGTCTTGCTTTGGCTTGAGGGGATTGGTCCCCTTTTGAGCTTTCCTTCACCACATCCTGGACATACACCTTCCTTCTCTACTCGAAATTTGGGAATCCTTGTCACCATTTGTCTTACACCAAGTATAGCTTTATAATGAAGGGGGGAAAACCTCTGATGCCAAATTTCGGACTAAAGAGATGTGTGATAAGACATGACACCTAGTGGACTTCCATCAACCTGATATAATGAATCAACACTAAACCCAAGAGTAAAGGCATCTTTAACATTATTTTTCCATGTATGTACCTTGTCATCGCTGAAGGTTACCTTGTAGCCTTTGTCTTCCATTGACGAGATGGACACTAGGTTCTTTTCTAGGTCAGGTGCATTTAATACATCTTGGAATTTCTAGCCTTCTTGAATGATTGTCCTCTTCCTCGATTCCCAACTCTCCTCTTACCTTTGCTATTGAATTTTTCATTCCTTTGATTTCCATCAAAGGGATTTTGATCATCATCTCGGTGTGAGTCCTTTCTATCAGGGCACTCCCTTGCATAATGACATGCTTTATCACATATGTAACATCGTCATTTTCTTCTAGCCTTAGGTCTAGCCTTTCCTTTTGATTTAGTCCTGGAATTATTTCTTTTCTTAGCATGAGAAAAAAAGGCAGCAGGAGGACATTTAGGCATGGACATTTCTTGCTCTTCTTCCCTTGTTTCTTCTTGAATGCATCTAGCCATTAATTCTTGGAAACCAAGAATTACATTATAGTTCAGAAGAGTAGTCCTGAACACGTACCATTCGGATGGTAATCCTCCAAGAGTCGTGAGTGCCATTTCCCTGTCAGTAATAGCCTCCCCAATAGATAGGAGATCGTTCTTGATCTTGGTTATTCTTAAGAAGTATGATTTCATACTCTCATCTTTACCCTTCTCGATTTCCAGCAGTTTATTTCTAAGAAACAAAACTTGATTTGCATCATTAACTTTAAATAAACTCACCAGTCTATCGTATATTTCCTTGGAGTGTCTAGTTCAGAGATGTAGGCCACCAAGTGCTTGTCAATAGAGTCTCGAATGATCTTCTATTTTGACTTCTTCGGTTTTCCATTTGTTCCATGCAGCAGTGGATGCCTTTGATGGAGGCTCAACAATATTGCCTCTTACATGGTCCAACACTCCTAGATCTTCTAGGGTTAGATCGATAGACATCTTCCATCCGTGATAGTCATCTTTCTTATGAAGCTTGCCTTCGGCAGAGTGTTGAGTACCCCATAGTTCTTTTAGGATAGCCTCGCTAATCTTCTCTTCTGTGATTGTTCTAGCTCTTGCTCGGGCTTTGTCTTCACCTCAGCTTTGATACCATGTTAAGTTATGGTATGTTCTATGGTTATAATAGTTTACTTATTTTTCTTATTATATTCGATAGATTAGCAATCACATGTACATAAAGTAAAGTGCAGATAGAACATTAAATGATCGACAGAAAACAAGCCAAGACAAGAGACACAAGATGTGGCGGCTAGCTAGGGACAAACCCCACAATATGTGGGGAAACCTTTTGATCAAATCTTCTTTGATCTTCAATAATTTAGCAGAGATAAATAGTACAATAAATCTGATTTATATCAACAGTAGCAAACCCTAGATCAGCAGCATCAACATTAGCGACTTCATCATCAAACTAGGGCAGACGATATCTAACAAACCGACCGTCGGATTGGCATGATTCCACCACCAAAAGTTGTGGCTTCCAGAGGAGGTTCAAATGAACCTATAGCATAGTTCATATGAAGAGATATTCTAGTCCACATAGGTCAATCTTTACTTCTACAGTTGCAGCTTTAGTTTCGGTAGCTTCCAGCTTCAAACTAGGGCAGTCGATATCTTGCAAACCGTCCGTCGGATTGACTTGATTCCACCACCAAAAGTTGTGGCTTTCAGAGGAGGTTCAGATGAACCTACAACGTAGTTCATATGAGGAGATATTCTAGTACACGCAGTTCAATCTTTACTTCTACCATTGCAGCTTCAGTTTTGGTAGCTTCCAGCTTCACATGTGTGAGAAAGAGACCCTTTTCTGTGCAGTAGAGAAGAGACTCTTTTTTGCGTAGTAGAGAGAGAGAGATGTGATGAGATGAGTGAGTTCAAATGAGGAAAAGTACTCCTGTATTTATACACAACGTTGGTGTTTGAATAGATGCGACTGTTGGGCTTCTGAGCCTACATGAGTTGTAGGTTGGCTTGATAATAATTCCATAATCAAAATAAATTCATATCTCCATGAATACTTGTCAGAATCGGATGATATTTATATCAATCCTACACCTATCGATGAGAGGAACCTAATAAAAATATTATCAGCCATGAATAAGATGACCCACATGAAGTTTTGTCCTCGTTTCCAATTTTAACAGCTAGCAACAATGGGTTAAATTTGGTATGAGGCACACACTTCACTCCAACATGCAACCTTATTGTTCCTAGATGATGGAGAGGAATTGGTAAGAAAAGGGAAGGGTAATAATCCCAACTCATTTTTAGAACCTTGGAAGGAGTTGACATAAATAGTTCAAATATACATCACATGTGATGGAAGATATGACATGGTTATAGGTCGCCACCTTAAACTAGTAGTGTATATGTGACAAAAGGTAACTAAATATTCCCTTTTCTTGAAATATATGTCGCATGAAACATCTCTTAGAGTTTGAAAGGCCAGAGAACCTTTTGTAATTGTAAGCCATCATGGATTGATCAAATTATTAGTAATAAGGAGCTTACAACAGACTCAACAAACTTGGGAAAACTTCATTATAGTAAATGAAGAAGTTGTAAATAGACCTAATAATGATGAGGAATTCCTTCCAAATAATACTTCAGAAAATCTTGAAGTTGCAATAAGAAATGAAAATCCTGAAATGGGAACTACCAGCAGTCTTGTCCTTTAGGACTGCCTGAGCTAGGCACTGTACAGTATTAGAGTTCAAGATTTCCCCCCTAGCTGTTAGAACTACACATTGTGTAGTCACTGAGTCCCTCTTCCCAACCTGTCACTTGTTCTGGGTTCAGTTGATGGATTAGAATGCATCATCTTAGACTACGTATTTTTCAGATTATTTTCATCTCGTCATGAGTGAATTACAGGAACAATTACCCTATCATGTCATGGAAAGATGATGGAGAATGAGAAGAAGGAAGGAAGCACACCTAAAGACTCTTTTGTAGTTGAACTTACAAGTTGATCGATTAAGAGAAAGTGAAGGGACACTAGTTTGCTACCACTAACCAAGACTGGAGATCATTGGAGATTTCACGTCACCAAGCCATACAGAGGTGAAGAGAAAGCACCTTTAAGAAGACGTCCAACACTTAGCAGCAATGATGACTTGACATTGCTACATCATCAAGCAGTCCATGTCAGTAGTGTCATGTCATTTCATGTCATGAGTGGTCATATGCCACATCACTATTGTGTATCATGTATGTTGTATTCAAAATGTATTGTAAAGTGGAAGTCCAAAAGACACACATGGAATGTAAAGAGTCATGTAAGGTGAAAATTCATAGGATGTCAAAATAGTCATGAGGGTAGTCAAAGAGTCACCTTGGTTATATATACTCCCTCATTGTATGAGCAAAGGACTTTTCACCTTGGCTCCTCCCACAAGGCATTAGAGAGATAAGCTAGTTCTTTGAGGAGAAAGGAGTGGCTCAAGTGGCTCCACTATTGGAGCTAGTGATGTGCATTGTAAATAGGTGTATTGGAACTTTTACTTAATAACATGTTTTCAAGGCCACCACGTTCTTCATGCATGGACTATGAATGTTTGTAAGACTATTCTGCAGATGTTTGTATTTCATGTTTTCTTTCACATGTGCTAATATAGTTGAACTATTTCAATTATTTTAGTAATCATGTTCATTAGAATGTGTTGTAATGGTCATTATTGTTTTCCTATCCTTGTGGATGATTCCGTGGGATATTAGACAAATGTTTCTTCATTTTTTAGTTGTAACAACCGTCGCATCCATTATGGACTATTCCACTAGATGTTAGATGGACCCTTCTAGTTCATGTGTGTCTCTTCCTAGGTGGTACTATTACCTCTCACTTAAAAGCTCACTTTTCTCCCCTCTCCACAGTAAAAGAAAATTGACAGAGTTTCAATTGAACACTTACTAGGCACACCTTCTTGCTTTTCAAAGATACCACTGCATCCTTCTCTCTTGTTGATAGTTAGAGCCAAGGAAGATATTTAAGAATTTGGTTACTGGGGCTTTATACCAGATGGGACTCCTACATCAAACCATGTGAGGTCTAATTGGGACTTCACATCGATGAGATCCCCTGAATGTTGGAAGGTTCAACACCGTCGACATTTCTGGCGCTAGAAGGAGGGAAACCAATGTTTTATGGCTGATAACCCCACCAACCCCAACATATCATCCTCTAGTCAAGGCATAAATTTTAATTGCATATCCCCTACTTGTGTTTCTGAAGTTGGTGACTCTTCTCAGCCCAATCCTGAACGGACTTGTGAATTCCCATACGATCATATTTGAGCCATCCATCCTATAACCCGTCATTTTGCAAAATTTGTTGGATTGATCTCGAGAGTAATCGGTCTTCCATATTGTTTGAAGAATAACAAGACCAACCCCATAGGGATAGTGGTTTCTACTCTTCAAGATATGGTTCTTGCCACTCTTGAATAATTAGCAGGCTCGGTGGAAAGGGAAGAAGAGCCTCCACTCTTTCATGGTGGTGACAGAGATAACATTGTACTCGTAGACATAACTTTCTGTGGGTCTGGCAGAGAAGAGGAAAAGGAAGAAGAGCCATCAGATTCCAACAAGTAAGAGGAAGAGAACAAAGAAGAAGACATGGAAGACCAAGATTTGGATTGGATGACTCAAGGCCCACTTGCACTTTCGGTTGTTTTACACAAGATGCAAAGGCATGTGGAGAAGCTCCTAACAAAGTATGACCCTGATAAAATAGTGAAGACTTAAGACCATCTGGACAAATTTTACCTACATATACAGATGCTTGAGGTATGTCACAATGATGTTTCACGTTTACTTTTTCCATGTACCTTGGATGGTAGAGAAACTGTATGGTATCATAGCTTTCCCCTGAATTCCATCCAAAATTGGAGGGGGTTCAAGAAAATCTTCCTTGAAAAAATTGTTGATAAGACCTCCGCCATGTTATTGAAAGAGTTGGGTAATATTAAGATGGTGCAAAAGGAGAAAGTGAAAGACTTCAATCATAGGTTCACCCACATCTTGAATAAATTTTTAGAAAACACGAAACCTCATGACTCCATCATAATATATTAATACACTTTTGCCTTGCCAGCAAGCATTGTGCAGTTTGTGAAGCAAACTGTGAAAAAAACACTAATGGAAAATTATGAAGAGGATATTAGTGTTGAGAATGAATTGTGCACAATTAGAGTCATCTCTGATGATGAACCAAAAAAGGACTCCAAAGACACATGTAAAAGGTCTCGGGCCTCCATGAGTAAGGCCAAAGAGAAAGAACCGTCTGATCTTGAAAGCTTGACCATTCTTGTCAAAAATCTATCAAATGAGATGGTAGAGCTCAAACAAAGTTCAAGTGAGACCATCGTGAGCAACAAGCCTCCTAGATTCATCCTATTAAGAAGGACCACAACTTCTAGCAGTAGCAACAACCAACCGACAAATTTTGCGTAGAGCTCCAATGTTGTATTGAGTATTGAACACTTGGACCAGATTAATATTGTTTGTATCATCATGAATTCCATTTTGATAAAATGTGCCCACAGTGGAATCAAACCATGATCATGATTGTTACGCATCTTGTTGATGCAGTAATGGTTAAGGAGCAGACTAAGCCTGTAGAAGAAAAGGAAGAATTTGTTGCAGCTGATGAAACTCCAAGTGTTAAGCATGAAGTCAACATGTTCGATTATATACTCACAGTCCAAAAGAGTACTGCCAACAAGTAACCTCTGAGTGATGGTATGGCCCAGAAGAAGACCAATAGGTACAACTTGAGAAGCCAAGGGCCAATCACTATAGTCGATTTGCTGAAGTATAAATTGAAAGAAAATTTGTGTAGGAAAATCAATTCACTTGTCAACTTAGTGTATAACACTCAAAGAAATTCTAGGAAAGCAATCTCAAAGAAAAATTATTCCACGAAAAGTAAGGAAAAAACCATCACTCTGGAATCCGAAAACCAAGTTACATCCCTAGACACTTCATCCATTCTTGCCACTGTGGACTACAACATAGTTTATGACATGAGGAAGGTTTGTGTGAACATTTCAATGTTTTAGTTAACAAAGATCACGAGACAACGGGACATCCTCTTACGGGCACTTGGGAATACCACTACATGTAATGTCGTCTCCTCAGACAAGGGATCTGGTAAGTCTTCCAGTTATCTCAAATATGTACTTACTTTAACAATGGATGCAAATACTCTCTGCCCACCTTGCTTGGTAACTTTCGAAATCTTTAATTTCAATGTACACAATTGCTTGGTTGATTATGGTACATTGGTGAATGTAATGCCATTATCTGTTGCCAAAAAAATCAATGCAAAATGGGACAAAAGAGATGCACATATTATTCAATTGGACATAACTCATGTACATTCAATTGGTGAACTCACATATGTGATCATACACTTATCATTCAATGGGCGAGTCCACTAATGTATCAACATAGTGATTGTAGACATTCCGGAAGCATATGGAGTGTTATTAAGCAGAGATTGGTCACATCTATGGCTTCCCTATAAAGGCAGAAATAATTAGATCTGGGTGGATTTAGAAAGATACATGAAGCACACTGTCACTCCCTTGAATGGATAGAATGAACTAATGGCTTTCGCATAACTAATTTTCGGCAATTGCTTCCTGGAAACCTAACTAGGGTGCTATCTTACACAGCTATCCCCCATCCCACCAGATACACAGTTGGAGCTCCTTCCTAGTCCAACTGGTGAAAATGACCTTTGTACAATTAGTAGTAGTAGTAGTAGTAATAGTGTAGTTCCGAGTCCCTGTACATATGATATGTGGACTTTGTGCTTCGAAGGTTCCAAGACATAGGAGGGCTCTGGAGCTGGTTTCATTTTGATAGGCACGCTTTACAGAAAGAATTTGATCTCTAGCTTACAAAGAGCCATTGACCTCAATGTTGCCATCTTGAAAGCAGTAGGCGACTCAGAAAATGTGGTGTGACAGGTATGCAATGCCATACATTGTGTGTCACCTCATCATAGAAGCTATCAACAAGAGGTATGGCATTTGATTTCACATTTCCAAGCTTTCAATACCATTTATGTTCTAAGAATGTGTAATGTAACTGCAGATGCATGAGAAAATGTCACTGCTAAGTTGTCACCATTGAGGGGTGATTTTTCTATTGAAATTCTTTATAAGCCATTCGTCCACGATAATATCAATAACTTACACATTTTTTATGATGACCAATAGATATTGTGCTTCATGGTGAACACTCATGTTTTCAAAGACATAATGATCGATGAGGACGAGCACAAAAAGGCATTATAGGATGCATCCAGTGCCAGTAAAGGAAATCTCATCCCAAAGGGTATGGTACCATTAGAGAACCTATATGACCTGCAAAATCTCTTCCAAGGGCTTGTTAATGCTAAGACCCATAGTTCCACACTATCACATGAGCAAATTAACTTGGGAACAGAAAAATATCTGAAGTATGTCAATCTCAATACTTGTTGCACACCACAAGAATGGAAAGTCTTTATTTGCTTACTCAAGGAGTACCGAGATGTGTTCGCGTGGATGTATGATGAGATTAAAACATATGACACGCGAATCATCCAGCAGGTGATACTAATCAAATAAGGGGCCGATCCATTCCAATAGAAGTTGAGAAAAGTAAATCCAACGTTTTAGCCTCTTATTTAGAAAGAGTTGAGAAAATTGTTGGGTGCTCAAATCATATACAGAGCGTGACACTCAATATGGGTGTCAAATTTGGTCCTAGTGAGAAAGAAGTCTAGGGAAATATTCTTTTGTGTAGATTTATGAAATCTCAACCACACTTCGAACAAGGACAATTACCCTGTGCTATCCATGGAACAAATATTGCAAAAATATCGAGGTCAAAAATGTTTTCTTTTTTAGAAAACTATTCTGGATACAACTAGGTTCTGGTTTCAGAGCCTGATAGACTTAAGACCACCTTCCAAACAAAGTGCAACACATTCGCATTTAGGTGAATGCCATTTGGGAAAATCTATGTTTGTGCAACATTTCAATGTGCTATGGACATCGCTTTCCGAAGACTGATTGGACGAACCTTAGTGGTATATCTTGACGATGTGACAATGTTTTCCAAACAGACGTCAGACCACATATGCCACTTAAAGAAGATTTTTGAGTGACGTCACAAGTTTGGGATATCCTTGAATCCCAAGGAAAGCATCTTTGTGGTGTCTGAGGGTAATCTCTTAGACCACATTGTTGCCAAAAGTGGGATTAAGGTAGACCTGGACAAGGTCAAAACAATTAAGTAGATTCCCTTCTCAGTGAATAAGAAGGCTATGCAATTCTTCTCATGGAAAATCAATTTCCTCTGTAAGTTCATCTCTAACTACGCCTATATTGTTAAAATGATACAGGAGGTGGTGAAGAAGGACGTAATTTATAAATGGGATAAAAGGGAAAACGATGCATTTTCTCATATTAAGCAGGCTATAGCATAAGCACCCGCATTGTATAACCCAGACTTCAATAAGAATTTATTGCTCTACTCTTTAGCTTTTAACACATCTCTTGTTGTTGTACTCACTCAAAAGGATGAACTAAACAATGAGCGGCCTATCTCCTTCAGGAGCACAAGTCTATAAGGACCAGAACTTAACTACACCACAATGGAAAAACAATCTTATGCTGTGTACAAGGCGGTAAATCACTTTAGGCCCTATATATTAAAGAATCATTGCATTATTTTTTTTCTGCACCAGAAAGTAAGATAACCACTTGTTCAACAAGATCTCAGTAAAAGGAGAGTGAACTAGATGACTAGGTTACAAGAATATGATCTAGAAATCAAGCCAGTTCATAAAATAAAGGGCCATGGTCTTTTTTTACTAGTGGCATAGTAAACACAAAGGAAGAAGAAGAATATCTTTCAAGATGGGAGCAAGAAATTGAGATGTATAACATTGAGTGAGCCTCCCCCACTACTAGAAAAAACTCTTGGTACACAAATGTGCACTAATACCTTGAGCACGATACAATTCCCTCCTACTTTTCCGCACGACAGAAAAGGGCACATAAACTTAAAGAATTATCCTATTAGTTGGTGCATGGGGTGTTGTTCAGAAAGCACCACAACGGAGTATTTCTCAGGTGTTTGGAAGCGCATGATTCATAAAAGGTATTGCATGATCTCCATGACAGACAAGCCAAGGGTCACTTTGTAGGAAACACAACAATGCCTAAGGTTATGTGGGATGGTTTTTACTAGCCTACATTATTCAGATATGCTCATGCTTATGCTCACAAGTATCTGGTCTGTCAAAGTTGTGCTGATAGAAACAAGAGTCAACTGACTCATTGCAACCCATTGTAGTGGAAGAAACTTTTCAACAGTGGGGCTTGAATATTATTGGGGAAATTTTCCCGCATTCATCAAATCAAAGCCGCTACATCCTTACTGCCACAAATTAATTCACGCATTGGATAGAAGAAATTACACTCAAATAGGTGAATAATCAAGAAGTCATTATCTTTCTGTGGCAAAACATCATTTCTAGGTTCGACATTCCTACTTCACTTGTTTTCGACAATGCAACATACTTCCCATCACTAAGACTTTTCAATTTTGCAATGGAAAATGGCATTATATTGAAATATTCAACTAATTATTATCTGCAGGGGAATGATTTTGTTGAATCCACAAATAAGAGCCTAATCAACATTATAAAAAATACCATATTCTTTGAGCAACGAAACTCACACTCCACTTTGGTGAATTCCTTATGGGCTGACCAAGTCATGCTTAAACCTTCCCTGAACACCTCCCCTTACTTCCTGGTGTACGGAAAAGAAGCCATCCTCCCACCCAACATCTACTTGCCTACTCTCCAACTCTCACGAGAATCCTAAGGCAAGCCATGTTTGTTAGTACATCATAGGATGGATTCCCTTCATAAGCTATAGGAAGAAAGGTTGAAAGCAAAAGAAAAAATTTCACTTCACCAGAATCGTATCAAGAGGTAGTTCGAAAAGAAGTTTTCAGGGAAAAACAACTTTAGTGTGGGTGACTTAGTCTTAAAGTGGGATAAAGCCCACGAGGACAAAGGTAAGAAAACTAAGTTTTAGTTCCTATGGATTAGGCCATTCATGATGCACGAAAATCTTGGCCAATACACTTATTGTCTTCGATCACTTGAAGGGAAGATTAAATCTCTCCCTGTCAATGGGAAAGACTTAAAACACCATATTTTCAATGAAGATATGGGGTTGTTCCCTACACTTTGTACATAGTATTTTTCTTTATTGTTTGTTTAATTGTTTGATTTTCGTCATGTGAATAGGTGTTGTGCATGAAAATGTTGTGGCTTCTAGGTATGTGCGTGGCCGAACTTTAGAGAGGCTTGTGACACTTCAACATTTGTCTAGCCTTTTGTCCATCTTCCTTATGTTGGTTATATATTTGTCCTAAATTTTGATGGAAAATAATATCCATATGTAAGAAGAGGTTTGGTCCAACCATGAACCCATGTTTATTCCAAAAACCTCATGCCTATACTCAGTCTCTATGTTTTGGTGACTTCATGCTTATCCAACAAATATAATCCAAGAAGGGGAAAAATATAAATGAGAAAACCTAAATCAGAGGTATCTCTATGCTTCTCTGAAGGAACAACCTCTTCTACTCTCAATAAGTCGGGATCCCTCTTCCACCCCAAAATAAATAAGTTCCAATGAATAGTTCTCTTTAAAATAGATAAATAAATAAAGGTTAAAGAAGAGAAAGGCTTCATGTGCAGAGAGGTGGACAAATCAACTCTGTCGAGGTACTTTCCACCCTCATTGGAAGTGAAGCAATGTTTGTGTTCCTACTTGACTCCACTGGGGTACTATCCAGGCCTGCTGGTAGCGGAGCAACACTAAAGATGAAAAACTATACTCTGAAAATATTAAGCTTGCGAGCTAGACTACCCTCCCCAACTCGAACCATTGTGATACTGCTAAATATTATGTTGTGTTCAACCAAGAAGGTATAAGTGGGACCGTGTCTATTCGTAGGGTAAGTGGGAAAACCAAAGTAATCTGCATGACAAATCAAGACATCCTAAAGAACTGAGGCCATGCACATAAGAAGTTAACCGAGATAGAGAAGTTGGAGTTCAACTAGCGTGTCGCCAAGTGTTGTAGTTGCTACAACACCATTGAAAATTTTGGTTTACACTCAATTTCAGAGCCTTCGATGGTCTTGTACATTGTTTCCACAAACATTAGAGCTTATTTCATGAGCTTTCTTGCAATGTCTTGCTCCAGTTTACATGCTGGGTTAACTGTCATCTTTCGACATGATTCATTGTTACACAATGTTTGCAAGCCTATTTCGATGGTTTAAAAGGTTTTTTTTGTGTATATGAGTTGTTCAAACTATGTCAATATCTGTAGCACTCATGCATAGAGTCCCAAGCACTGTCATACAAGTGTCATCAATGTCATCCCAAATTATAGCTTAAGTGTCACACTTGTCGTATCTTGTCGTAAAGAAGTCACATAGAGGGAAATTATTTGTCCATGTGTTTAGATGATATATATTGTTGTGTCATCAAAGTATTCCAAGTGTGTGATCACAGTCAAAGTTCATCATAGTTCATCACCTATCCCACACAACCATTTTCAGAAAAACTTCCCAACCGAGAAACTTAGCTTCACTGGGCCACTTCTGAACTATGCACTGCACAGTCGCAACCCTTTAAGTTGTGACCATGCTTCTTGGCACTATATAATGCATAGTTCTTGTATCCCGGGATTGCTACACTACGCAGTTCATGTGCCCAAGCCTCGACCTTGACCTCCATAATTACATAGTTATGTCCTCCAGCCCGACTTAAACTGCACACTTCACATCCTCAAGCCTTAAGCTTATCCTTTGATTCTTTGAGCTAAGCAGTAGCCTAACCTCCCTTAATGCCCATAACTGAGCATATGGCTTTCCTAGTGTCCATTCCCTCAACCTGTCTCCACTGACTCTGAAAACTGTGCAGTCTTGTCCTTCAAGTCTGCTGAAGCTTCACACTGTGTAGTCTTAGAGCTCAAGCTCTTTCCCCTAGCTACTGAAACTATGCACTGTGTAGTCACTGAGTCCATCTTTCTAGCCTATTACTTGTTCCAAGCTCAGTTGATGGATCAAAATGCATCATCTTAGACTAGGGGGTTTTCGGATTGATGTCGTTTCGTCATGAGTGAATTACAAGAACATGTACCCTATCATGTAATGAAAAGATGATGGAGAAGGAGGAGAAGGAGGGAATCATGCATAAAGACTCTCTTGTAGCTAAAATTACAAGTTGATCGTTCAAGAGAAAACAAAGGGACACTAGTTTGCGACCACTATCTAAGATCATAGATCATTGGAGATTCTCCATCACCAAGCCATGCGAAGGTAAAGGGAAAGCACCTTCAAGAAGACATTCAACACTTAGCAACACTGGTGACTTGACATTGCCACATCATCAAGTAGTCCATGTTAGCAGTGTCATGTCATGTCATGTCATGAGTGGTCATATGTCACATCACTATTGTGGATCATGTATATTGTATTCAAAATGTATTGTAAAGTGGAAGTCCAAAGGACACACATGGAATGTAAAGAGTCATGAAAGTTGAAAATTCATAGGAAGTCAAAACGTCATGAGGGTAGTCAAAGAGTCACCCTTGGTTATATATACTCCCTCATTGTATGAGAAAAGGAATTTTCACCTTGGTTCCTCCCACAAGGCATTAGAGAGATAAGCTATTTCTTTGAGGATCAAGGAGTGGCTCCAATGCTCCACTATTGGAGCTAGTGATGTACATTGTACACATGTGTCTTGGAACTTTCAATTAATAACATAAGTCTTCAAGGCCACCACATTCTTCAATCATGGACTATGAATGTTTGTAAGGCTATTCTGCAGATGTTTGTATTTCATGTTTTCTTTCACATGTGCTAATATAGTTGAACTATTTCGAGTATTTTTTTACTAATTCATTAGAATGTGTTGTAATGGTCATTATTGTTGTCCCATCCGTGTGGACTATTCCATAATATATTAGACAAATATTTCTTTGTTTGTTGGTTGTAACAACCTTCACATCCATTGTGGACTATTTTGTTGGTTGTTAGGCATACCCTTCTGGTTCATGTGTGTCTCTTCCTAGGTGGTACTATTACCTCTCACTTAGAGGCTCGATTTTCTCCCCTCTCCACAGTAAAAGAAACTTGACACAGTTGCAACTGAACACTCACTAGGCACACCTTCTTTATTTTTGAAGATACCATAGCATCCCTCTCTCTTGCTGATAGTTAGAGCCAAGGAAAATATTTAAGAATTTGGCTATAGGGCCTTTATACTGGATGGGACTCCTACACCAAATGATGTGAGGTCTAATTGGGACTTCACATCAGGGAGATCTCCTGAATGTTGACGGTTCCAACATCGTCAACACTTACATAGGAACTCAATACCAAAACCTTTAACATCAATTCCAAAAACTTTAACAATAACACATCATAAATTGAACCAAAAATCCATACACTTACTACAAATTTTCCCATTTTGGCCTGTAAACCGCCTTGGCCAAATGTATATGCAACCCTCACATTATCTCTTTCTCTTTGGCCTCTATTCCTTGTTGTCAAATATTCTTCGAAACACATACTTTCTTTCAATGCCTCCCACTATTTGGGAGATAGAGTGGAGTCTAACCTCTCTTTTCCCTCCATGATTTCTTTTCTGCAATTGTATCTAACATTGTTTATCTAAAGTCTCATATTTTACTTGTAATATTTTCTAAATATTTTTCCACGTCTAGTCTCTAAAGAATTTTCCATTTTTTTTATAACATTTTCTACACTTTGTGGATCTTGCTATGCAAAAATTGATTTTCAAATATCTAAATATTCCCTACATATTACACCTAACTTGGAGGCCCACCTTGCAACATTTTTCCCAATAGGCTCACCATCTCTCAATACCTCAAGCAAGAATGTCTTCTTGCCTTCTAATTTTATTTATTTTGGATCCCTCTCTATTTATTTGTACAATCTAAACTCAGTCTTTGTATTCTGACAAAAGAAGACACATATTTTTAAACCAATACCAATTTTTTCTGGCTAATCCACTAGTCCCATCAAAAGTTGTAGATGCAACATGTGTACTTTGAGGAACACCATATACAAGTGGTCTCTTTTCATGACTTTCATTAACTAGAACTACATGCTCCATGGCCACATCAAGTGCAGAAGTAAGTAGACTAGTAACAATCTCTGAAGATTTCACTTCAAACACATACTTTAATTTTTAATAAATCATCTACATACTTATTGTCACCTTATATCATGTTTTTCAACAATCTCTTGACTTTGTTCTAAGAGATCATTAGGTTTCACATCACCATGTGCTATATTAGGATCCACATCACCATGTGCTATATTAGGTTGCACATCAGCACAACTATTATTTTCACCAACTACATTTTTTGAATAACAAGTGTGTTGGCTTCCACGAGTTTGTGACACAGTATCTTTACTTTCCTTTTGTTTTTTCTTCACAATTTCTTTAGACTCTTTTTCTTGCCTATAAAACAAAAAAATATGATATTATGTCTTATATACATAAAGATCTTTCCTATAAAATTTCATTAAACACTATTAAACAAATAATATACTACTTAGTGGATTTATAATTTGCTTGTTCGTCGAACAAAGATATGATAAATATTCATTATTCTTGGTCACATGTTCTCCATGAAATCACTAATATTATGTCAATGTTTCAACATTATGATCACTACCATCTAATTTGTGCATTAAATTCTTTTTCCTCATTTCCTTAAGTCCAAATAAACAATATTGTATTAATCAACAAGTTGAATCAGTAGAACAACAATGGAATATGAGTTTGAATCTCATATTTTATTAGTGCATGTGCTCAAAAATTAAATGTGCATGTAAAAGAACAAATGCCACTTAAACATCCCTTGAAGGGTTGCCTATATATGTTGAAATTAACAGTAAATAAGTGTAATACAAGCTTAGGTTTTGTACTCAAATCAACAATGGTTAAACGATGACAATACTCATAATTTAATTCAATAATTGCTCCAAATGTCAAACATGTAGTAACATGATCAAATGGATTTATGATTGGCCCTCAACAATAAGTGAAATGCACTTCAAATCAATAGTTAATGACTCAGGTTTTGTATATAATGTTACAATAGAATAATGATGATTAGATTCAAAAAATTATGAGTAAAAAAACAACGAATATGCACACCCATACTTATTATACAAAATAAACTACAAATTCACAGTAAATAAGTGAAATACAAACCCAACATTATGATCACTATTATCTAATTTGTGCATTAAAGTCTTTTTCCTCATTTCCTAAAGTCCAAATAAACAATAACGTATTAAAAAGAAAATTGAATCAGTAGAAAAACAATGGAATATGGGTTTGAATCTCATATTTTATTATTGCAAGTGCTTAAAAATTAAGTGTGCATGTAAAAGAACAAATTCCACTTAAAATAATCCATTGAACTTTTGCTTATATATCTTGAAATTAATAGTAGATAAGTGTCATACAAACTTAGATTTTGTACTCAAATCAACAGTGATTAAAAAATGACAATACTCAGAATTCAATTCAGTAATTGCTCCAAATTCCAAACATGTAGTAAGATGGTCAAATGGATTTATGATTAGCCCTTAACAATAAGTGAAATGAACTTCAAATTAACAGTGAACAACTCAAATTTTGTATAAAATGTACCAGTAAAATAATGATGATTAGATTCAAAAATTTATGAGTAAAACAACAATGAACAAGCACACCTATACTCAAGGTCTTCATTATAGTAAATAAACCATCAATCAACAATAAATAAGCGAAATACAAAATTATATTTTGTACTGAAATTATTAGTGGTTAAACGATGACAATGCTCAAAATTTAATTCATAAATTGCTCCAAAATCAAAACATCTAGTAAGATTATCAAATGAAATTATGATAAGTGAAATGCACCTCAAATCAACAACAAAAAATTAGGTTTTTCATATGATCTACCAGTAGAATAATGATGATTATGTTGGCATTATGTTGCCATTGATGACAACATCATGATGACGATAAAAGTTGAATAAAGGCATGAAGAAGAACGAAATTGATTAGATGGTGATGATAAAAGTTGATCACAGACATGAAGAAGGCTTTAATGTTGAATGTCCTACGCATGGAAAAGTTTATGCTATATATATTTTGCACAAGAATATCTCATCAAGACTGTGCAATTACATTGAGAAGCGTTACTAAGGATGTGTAATTTACATAGGGTACTCATCTCGTGCCTGTGTAGAAGCTGATAGGCATGCAAAACAATTTACCTAGATGATAAGACCATGGTATCTTCCTATTTGTCGACTCCTTAGCTTAATGTCGATTAAAAAACCATCAAATTTATGATTGCAATGCTCATGGTGTTGTACCTAGCTGACTTGATTTGGCCTTCGAATGATTAGCATAAAGCACCACATCTAGAATCGAATGTGTGTGCCATGGAAGAAATTAAGTGTTGTCTGTGATCTAGTGTCTATGGCATTTTAGTTTTTAATATCTATTCTGGAACATGAGTATGATGTTCGTGTAATCTTCATAAATGAGTGTGTCTCTATATTGGCATTAAAATAGGTTTGATTCTGCTATGATTTTCTTTGGTTGTTTTGTCCATGTTGTTATACGAGATTTACGATTGCATACAAAATTATCTCCCCTAGGTTGATGGTTAACCTAGAATAATAGAGAGACAAGTAACTCAATGCTTTTATTTAAAGTAAATAGATGATAGAGTGAGGCCTACCCGGAATCCTTCACACACTTTTCTCCTTCTTTAGCTTGGAAGCTCTAATTCCAACTCTAATTGCCAACATTAGAACCTGCACAATGAGATAACACAAACCAAGAAACTACGAGATATATGCAATATCATCTAAGTACTTCATTCAATAGATCAACATGGTATTGAAATAAGTGAAATGACAACATCACATATAGGAAAACAATGAATTCTTTGCATTACTATAAATGGAAGGAGATTACAACCATAAGTAGTAGTTTATCTTGTAGAAGAGCTCCTCCAAGTTTTTGACTTGTCCTTTCCTTGTCACAATATGCACCTCCAATCACCCTAAATGCATGAGATGATGACCACTCACTACACCAACATAAGGGTAGAATCACTCTCCAAAAGCCAACCCCCAACTACATAGAAGGTTGGGAATATATAGAGAAGTAAGGTAAGTTGGTCTTATCCAATTACCAATCTAGGGTAAGAGATCCACCTTTGATGGAGGGATAGGATCAAAGGATAAGTGGTGGAAACTCAAAGTATGGTAGGATAGGATCCAAATGTTTTATCCAAGGTAGGTAGTTGTAACAACTTCTGGAAACTCCTAGAAGGGGAAGCTTCCAGAATCCCGATCATTCTCTTGGATTTCTAGAACCAACACAAGTGAAAAGGGGAGAAACCTGATAGTAACCAACGTAGACCATAGTGGAGCAACCTGTAGGTGAGCACATGCCAGTAGGCTTAGAAAGAGCGCTGGTCCTCAAACTAGCTTAGATGATGTAGTTTAGGGCTGAAATTCTGGGGAATGAAAGGTACATGCTTAGGTATTTGTGAAAGATGGTGACAAGGGGGAATATGATGTTGATTGATCCCATTAGGAGGTTCACCAGTCGGATGTGACAAAATGGCCTATAACAGAATTCCCCCTAAAGCACAAAGTTAGAGATGATTATTGATACTAAAGTGCTTTACCTTGTGACAAACAGAGATCAAGGACAACCTACGAGCTTCATCTTTAATAATATATTTACAACATGACATCTTTGTTTGCTGAGAGAGGAATACCCATACTCATCTCATAAGATAACATAACATGTACAATGTGTTATCACCCTAAAATCTTTGTCTCTAAGCTTTGGAAAGTTGCCTTGTTTCTAGTCATAGTCTTATAAGTTTTGAGTCTCAATAGTGTCATTCTCATTTACAAACCCTCTTTCTATTCATGGTGTTAAAGGGTCTCTAGGCCATTTCATGCTTTAAGGGTTAGGTCATAAGGTTAGAAGTCTTTTAAGGTCATATCTCTTTTCCAAATAAAGTTTCACAGCCTCATTCCATGTTATACAAGCCTTACTAGGTGTTTAGAAGTCATAGCTTGCATAATTTTGGAGAAATTTTTAAACTAGCTACGAAATCACTGAACTAGGAGTTTTCGTAGCGCGCTACGAAATCCCTGAAAAAACCTGTTTCAGCATAAAAAACTCTGTTTTCTGCTTTTACTAGTTAACTTCCAGAAGGTTTCTTGAGCAGATGAGAACTCAATTTTGAAAACTGAAAGAGGATTTTCTTCCTAACACGCTGAAATAAAAAAACCTATTTCATTTTCTTCAAATTCGTTCTGAGGTGGGAGTCATTTATGGTTAAACTTGCGCTACGAAACTGCTGAAAGTCAAGCTTTGTCTTTTGATTTTAGCAGTATTTTTCAAGATCAGTTTCTGGTTACAGGAAAATGTATTTTGGAATTTTGAGGGAGGTTTCTCTTCATAAACTCTCCCAATACAATAACCTGTCTCACTTTCTTCATACGTTTATTCAGTTGGGAGATATTAAGCTTTCATTGAGACCCTAATTTCAGAGAACGAATTTTTCATGTTTGACATGTGTTTTTCAAGGACAGATTCTGGACAGCTGGAGAAGTGTTTTAAAAAACCAAGAGATTTTTTTGTTCTAGACATCATGGAATACAAAAAAATCCTCCAGTTTCAAAAAATGTGTCATGGATAAGGAGATAAAGACTCTGTCCCACGTGCCAACTTTCAAGGATCCTAAACCTAAAAACAGGGAAACATGTTCCCTAATTTCTAGGGTTTGTCATCAGCAGTCATGTGACAACGTGGGAGGCTTCATCAAATTCAACTTCATGAGGTTATAGCTGTCAAAGAATGCATTTAATGTTTATTTAAGATGGTTTAATCATAATAAGGAGTTACACTCCTAATTGTTTTAGGTGTTTAGGTCTGCTAGTTAGCTATCATTTGCATTTAATAATTAGTTTTAAGTGTCAATAAGTGTCACTAATGGAAAATTCGAATTCCACTCATGCTGGAGGAGGAATCTATGTCATGTAATGAACTCTATATATTCGATAATATGTAATGCACAAAGGGTTGGAATTTTTTGTAAAGAACTCTCATATGGTGCTCTTGTGTAAGACACTGTTTTAAAGAATACAATATTTGGCTTTGCTTCTCAGGATTCAGAAGGAATTCAATGTTCAAAATGTCTTATGGTTCTCCTCTTCTGATTACTTACAGTGGTATGAATGTATGATTACTTAGAATTCATTGGTTATGCTCTAAATTCCTTCATACATTTGTGGACTGTGTTTTCCTTTATGCTACTGATTTTCTCTCCATATGTTGAATTCTAGATGCCCTGACTTCCATGTAAAGCTAATATTATTGTCATATTGAAGCATTTCTTGACTCCATAAGCCCAATGGATATTTACTAATTGTGTTCAACCATTCATATTCCCTCACTTATTTCATAGAGTTAGCCATCTAATTCATTATCAAAATCTTTAACCTAGTGAGAGAGCCCTCTCAGGTTGAGGAGGCTAAGCCTCAGCCAAAAGTTGGTTTGAAATAGTTACTCAAAGTCTTCATGATCAGCAGCCTATCAGGTCAAGGTTTTGTGATAACATTTTGGTGCGTCTGTCGGGATCCTGAAGTCTATTCATTTCGGAAATTAGGAAGCTGAACTTCTGAAGGTAGTAGGAGCTTAGACATTCTTTTTGAGGCTGCAAAACTACCTTGGTGACTCCACACATCAAATAAAAATTTGGAAGGTGACTCCACTGCTAGAGGATCAGTAGCTTGATGAAGATTCAAAATGAGTTCCATTGTAAGAATGAATGCCAGGTATGATCCTATGAATCGGTCTCATATCCCTGGTTTTCCAAATCCTATGCCCAAGGTTGATTGGTTAGATGATCTTCCAATATTCAAAGATGAAAAGAAAGACAATGTTGCTCTTCATTTGGTTAGTCTCCATATGCATGTACGCAGTCTTAAGGTTCAGTTCCCTGAAGATTGTCTCATGAGGATGTTTATGACCACTTTAGAAGGAAAAGCATGGTCTTGGTATAAAAGCTTGGAAAATGGTTCATTATATTCTTTAGCTGATTTCCATGATGTATTCTATGACATGTATAAAGAGTGTCACCCCTTGTAGTTCCCACTCTGGTTTCCTGACTCTAATATGACATTATCTTACATACTTTAGTCTATGAGTAACTCAGGCTGAGGATCCAGAAGCGTGACTCTATTATCAGTGAATGTGATGGTTATGTATGTTCTCTATTAATATTATGATTACGATATAATTAACTGTTATGTGTACTCTGATATCATGATGGTGATAGTAGTAAATGATAGACATGTTTCTATTGATGTTATAATGATGATAGCTTTGATCTATACGTATGGTTCCATTAAGGTTATGATGATGCTAGCCATGATGGAGGTATCCCCTATGTTAGCCACTTACATTGGTTCTGGTTCATAATGAACAATGATGTGAATGACCAGGTGATGGTAATAATGCTATTATGAAATGACTAACACTGAAAAACCTGGTTACTGATTATTATTGAGTATGGAAGGAAAACCACCAGAGGCACTCGCACATGACGAGTTGACGACACCTGGTTTGATGAAAATTTATATTATTTTATCTTTGAAATCGATCTTAAAACCTGCTATATATGTTCATCTATATTCTGATAATATGTTAATGGTTGCAGGCACTGATGAGTTGCTTGGCCGTATGACTCACATATGGGTGATGGGGTTGTACATGTGGATGGAACTACATGGGAGGGGTGGGACAGAGTCCCTGATCTCACCCACTAGCACTCCCGCCGTGACTTGGGCTGGAAGGGTTGAAACACCTTCGCCTTGAAGATCATGATGCCATGAGGGCAGGTCCCGAAGTTGGTTCGCTCATGAGGAGTTAACTGGGGGGCGCGCATCAAGGCGGATTCCTTGATCCCCGGCACCATTAGTCTCACTATAGCAGGCAACATAAGACATGATAGTGGTCTATGACGTTGCACTATACTTTCCCCTCGTAGTCACTGGATGCTTGAAGGGCAAGTGGTGTGGCACCCTTGGAATTT